>JAFBJT010106396.1:170225-190673 GCA_016785325.1 Chascanopsetta lugubris
GAAAAAAGAAAATATAGAATATAGATGAATAAGAGGGTAATTATCATGATCAATTGGAAGCATCTGCAGATTAATAAAATACGTTTGTGATTAAAAAAAATAAATTAATCAATGGTGGCATCTCCTCCCTTTACCTAAAAGGCTGGAAGCTTTGATTATTATTATTATCATTATTATTATTATTTCTTTTAACCTTGTTATTATAGTGGCTGCAGACTGTAAACATGAATGGGAAAGAGGCACAGCTCCTCCACTGAGGGTCCGAGTGTGTGGCCAACAATAGACTCCAGCTCCTCTCAAACAGCAGGAAAACACAATATATCTCTAATAGTCCAATAAGTGAGATCCAGTCATTCAATGTGACGCCCACTTTTCTTTAGTTTGATCCTTTTGGAAAGCACTGAAAGTTTATATTAGATTACCCTCCTATGTGTTTACTACACTGGGCGGATTGTAAACTCCCAAACAGGCAACCTGGTTGTTTTTATTGCGGGCGAAATGAGCGGAAATAAATCTAAAAATCACAGTGCTCACGGCTGACTTGGAGATTATTATACTATAAGAGCTACAATCATTGTTTTTTTTCTTCTTTTATTTTGAAAGGGTAGATGGTTAAAATAAAATAAAACCTGCAAACTAGGATTAAACATGTTGTTGATCAGACTACTGGCTGTCTTCCTCGCCCTCATCGCCGACACCTGGCTCCTCAGCCCGGTTCGCTCCGACGCGCTCAGCCGGTACAAACGCTCCATGGTGCGCCGGGCGGAGAGCGAGCTCTCCAGGCTAGCAGGTGAACCCTGCACCGTCCCCGGCGTCTGGAGGTCCCGCCGGCAGCCCCGCTCCCTCCTCCCGTCCCAACACCGCCCTCCAGCGGCCGTGGCAAGGACGCGCACCAGCCTGTACACGGCGAGGAGCGCGCTTGCGGTCTGTGCAGGAGGCTGCGTGGGTGACACCGGGGTGCACCGCCGGGTCGCGGAGGGTGTGACGGTGGGAGCGGGGGACGGATATGTGGCGTGGACCGGGAGGTCGCAGGGGGAGACGCGCTCCAGAAGTGACGGGAGAGAGACGCGGTATGTCAGCGAGGACGGCGCGAAACGAGCCGGGAGGTCTGCGAGGGAAGACGCCGGGCAGAGCGCCTCCTCCCCGGGCAACGCGCAGACTCCCCCCGGCGCCGTCTTCAGGGTGCCCCGCAGCCTGGACCGGAAGTTCCCGTACAAGGAAGAGGGCAACTCAAGCTGGGAGAAAGTTTCCCCTGCTCCCTCCACAGACTCGCCGGGGCTCCAGGTGCTCTTCAGGCTGCAGCAGCAGCGGGGAGATGGAGACCTACACTCGGCCACCGGCACCGTGGAGGACAGCACCGAGGACTACTCCGGAGAGGAGGAGGAGGAGGAGGAGGAGGAGGTGGTGGTTAAGGCGGATCCGCCGGCGATCCTCCCCGTCGGAGGGCCCTCTCAGTGGGGGAGCCCGGTGCCCAAGGCGCCCCCCTCGTGGATGACTGCTCTGTACTTCAGCGGGCGGCGGGAGCAGCTGAGGGTGAAGCCGGCGGCGAGGGTGGAGCTGCCGAGGGCCAGGTTCAGCCTGGAGCTGTGGGTGAAGCCGGAGGGAGGGCAGAGCAACCCGGCGGTCATAGCAGGTGGGTGTTCACCGCGGCTCAGGGGCCCACATCCCCTTAGAACTCTGTGAGGGGCCCATAAACATTACATAACATTTTCATGTGTTCATGTTATTGTTATTTATTTATGTATTCATTATCTTTCCCATGTTAATTGCACGATGCTTATTAGGCGGCATTACACAACAATGTATACCATTCAGGTCATTGAGATAAGATAAGATAAGATAACTCTTCATAATTGGCAGTGTTGCAGCAGCAAAGTCAGCATAAGGGCAATCATAGGGATCAGAGAAACTATGAAATATACATGAAATAAATTGAAAAATATGTTTAATCTTACACAGTGTATATAAAATATGTACACACATTGTCCATTGTCGATTTACAGGTTATATTACACATGGGGACAAGTGAATATTTCACAAGGAGCAGATGAAAAAGCTGTTAATGTGCACATGCATGCTGTCGATCAATAATAGATGTGCTCAGATCCGATGGTTCGATGAGAAGGGCAACATAGAGTTGTTATTGTTGTTTGTTGTTGTTTTACTCAGCTGCCGCGTCTTTGACAACAATCGGCCTCCTTCCATGTCAAAGGTCAAATAAGGTTCATGCAGGGTTTAGCTTAAGTCTCCACAGACAGTGATAACAACAATAATATTATGCTGAGTTGATGCTTCAAGGTTACATGATAAATGATATATGACATCAAAAATTAATTAAAACATCATCAGTGTTATCAGTTGAGCCAAGTAATCGAATAAGTTCTGGACTCTGCTTTGACTGGTTGGCTGTATCAAGAATGACATCATGCGAGGTGGTGAAAAGAAATGTAGTAACAACTATTAGATCATCAGACTCCCCTGTTTTGCTAGAATTGTGCAATATGACCAATATTTCCCTCCAGGATCCAGGTCATATGTTGTTACTTATTCTCTATATGTGGATTCATATGTAAATGTTGTTTCCTTGGCAACCGTCTCAACATAACACCGGAATCCAGCCCGTGTTTTGATCACCTCCATCTCTCAGTGGACTCTCTCTTAACACCATTTCCGTGTTGATGGTGACACGGGTTGTTGGTATTAGCGTTTGTTTGTTTTGGACTCTGGTCCCAGACATAACATAACTGTTCATGTCCAAACCGTAGCCACGCAACCGTGCTAGCGGCTCCTTTATTAATAACACGTGTCGTGACGGCTGCATTCATCCCGGCATGGGTCTCGAACCAACAACCATTGCGGACGACCTATCTGTATCTCAAACCTTAACCATGAGCATGAACATGCGATCATTACGAGAACCGACCCCACGAGAACCACTGGTCCAGATAATATTGGTGCAAGCATAGCGTAGGTTATAAAGTGGAACCAAAAGCCACAAACAAACACATTCATCTCTGCCTTCAGCCCATCTGACCTCAAACTGTAATTCATATCCCACGAAAGCAGTGAAACAAACCCCCGATGACCTATAGCTGCACATGGCTTCATTTTAAAGAGCTGCTAAGCCAGGAAGTCAGACGTGTCACCTGTTCCTAATCGGAGTGATTACGAGGTGGGGAAGCTACATTTCCGTTCCCACCCATTATAATTTCCACTTTCTGTTTTTCATTTTTCATGCATGAATCGTCATAAGCAGAGTCCAACGTCCGATCAACCGAAGCACGTTTCAAACCCGTGGCCCCTGGGCCACACTGCCAAATCAAATAGTCTGTGTGTTTACCTGTATGGAAATGCTTATACAATATTCCTAACTTGAATAAATAAGAGTCAAATGTGAAGACAGTTATTTTACAATATGCCGATTAATGACTTTTAGTCCCACAACCATCATGCTTATGTGACAATGAGTTTGACAGATTATCACGAGCAAAAAATAGATGTGCAATCACATTACTGAACAACAAGAGACACAATAACAACCAGCGCGCACCTCAGGCCCCGCCCCATTTTGCAAAATAGCCACAGGTTAATCCCCTGATCTTGTCGCTCTGCCAAAAAGGTAATATTCCCCCATCACATGAGGATGAACGCCCACCGATGTTCCCCTGCCGCGCCCCCCCTCCCCCCAACAAGCTCACGACGAGAATGTTATGCATGAGGAGCTGCACATTTGACGGAACAACACGCAGATCAAAGAAATTGAATAGGATAAAAGCGCGATGGTGGTGCAGCGCCGCAGCTGCCCAGATAGCGAGCAAGGGAGGGAGACCACAAACTGTTACGTCCGTTCACATTTACTCTGATCAAAGATCCCAGCTCCATCGTTTACTTACTTACATTGCTCTCTTCCACTCATTGCTTCCTTATGTGAGGGCGGCATTTTGTGGCACGGAGTCCTCCCTTTGAAGTGTCCTGATAGAATCCGATGTTATTGATAAAAACAAACAATAAAAAGATGAAATCGACGTCCATTTGATTTCCAATTCCAAGTTTGTAGTTCAGAATGCGCTACTTGACAGTGCAGTGATGTCATCATGGGCTGCATTATTATTGCAATAGTCAGATCCACTGGTATGCCAATTTTGTTCATTGCTTCAACATTTGGTGGTGAGTGAGTCAGACATGTTATATGTTCAATATTGATACAAATGAATGAACATACAACCAGGCCTCTGTAACAGTCTGTGTGGGAAACTTCCTGTGTGGCAGTTTGTCTGAGTCGTGTTATGGTGCCTGAATGCTTCTTACATCGCTTTTATTTTGAAAAGGTCACGAAGCAAATTCATTTTCATTTCATAACCAAATTTGAATACTGAATCAGTGCCAGATTAGAGAATTCAGAAAATTGCAAACAGTATTGCCACCATGCAGGGCTCAGGTTATTGTGGATATCCTCCAACTAGAAGGTTGTTGGTTCGATTCCAGTCTTTGCAGTGTTCTTTGGTGAACCCCCATGTTGCACTGTACACAACAATATCCTATGTCACTGTACTGCACTGTCAAACACACAACCTCTTATCCTCTACAACTCAATGAAAGGCCAAACCCTAATAACTGGCTAACATCCCTTATAAAATATCTCTGGAGTCTATTTTGCCCACTTCACATTTACATACATGCACATGTACACACAAACAGCATTGAGGAGGGTGAAGGGGTTCCCTGACCCCTCGCTGTCCCAGTGTGAGACATCTGGGCCGCAGATGTGGATCTGTGTGTCTGTTGCAACAGCAGATGGAAACATCACGGCCTTGCCTTGGCTGAGTGAAATCCCTCCATCCTCCTCCTTCTCCTCTCTGTTCTCTCCCGCTGTTTCTGGCTCTGTCTGTTCTCTCTGTCTGGGCCTTGTCTCAGCCCCCCGCCCCCCTTGTCTCTCTGTCTCTCTCTCTCAGTGCACTGGACAACAGTCACTTTGGACACACTGATTGTTTGTGTTTATTTCTTTGCCCGTTTCTCGTTCATTTCCTGTCATTTGACTCAACAATAAAACATTTGCTGGTTTTCCACCAGCATTTCTTCCAAAGCGATTCATTTGCTGACCCATACGCCCCTGTGCCCCAGGTGTGTTCGACAACTGCTCCCATTCACTGAGCGAGAAGGGCTGGTCGGTAGGTATACGGACGCTGGAACCCGCCGGCACCAAAGACGCGAGGTTCTACTTCACACTTCGGACCGACAGGGCCCCGAAAGCGACCACCGTCTACAGCAACCAGCGATACCGAGCCGGTGCCTGGACTCACCTGATGGCCACTTACAATGGCCACAACATGACCCTGTATGTTGATGGAGCTAAGGTGTGTGGCTTTGGTGCATAGGCAAACTCTGGTGTGGGTGGGGTTTGATATTTGACGCCCGTGTTATTATAGTATGCATGCTCGATTTCTTACGTTTATCATTTTTTGATAAATAAACTCTCATCTGATGATATCACTTGTAATCAGACCTGTTACCATAACAACTTAAGCTACGTTTACATCAACAGCCACATACCGGTAGTTCAATTCCAATTAATACAGATCACATTTGATACGTCACATCCAGAACTAAAAATGTCTTGGGGTTGGGTTGGGTTGGCTCAGATTGTGGGTTCAAATCCCACTGTCTTTATCCACCCTCAGATGTATGTCACTTCGGATAAAATCGTCCGCTAAATGAAATTGTCGAATTGACTTGACTATGATGTGAATGCGATATACTGATACTTTGACATGTCATCGGCATATATAGTAAAGATCTCATTTGTCACTACTTGGAGTTACAGCAGGAAATGGAAGCTATCACAGCGGATTTCTGGGTATGACTCAGCTCAAGAGGATGGTAAACAACTGTCCAGTCATATGTCAAAAGGTCAAGGAAATGGAATTAAAGGCCAAATATCCTCCACTGCTGAGGCAAGTCAATGTAATGGAATATAAAAATGAGGTTGTCATGTCCAATGGCAAGAAATCAAACATATATCCAATCCTGGACCATGTGGTGAAGTTTGATTTGAAAATCAGAGTGATGGTCGGATTTCTGTTTCGACACAACCCAACAAATATTTGATCTGAGTCACATTGGTGGAAGAAATTGAACGTGAGTCACCTCCGCTTGTGAACGTAGCCTCCGATTGTAAGACATGTTTGAAAGCCTGGCAATAATCAGCCGATCAACCTTGCAACTGCTTAAAAAGAATTTATCTGTGGACAAGAAGGACCTTCAATAGCTCATTGTTTCCTTATCAGATATAATACCAATGCCAGAGCAGTGACACCCGTTGCTTTTAAACTGGCCAGCTGCAAGACCTGTTAAGCCATTAATCTTTAATTATCTTCACAACCTAATGAAATGGAGAAAGATTTGTTTATGCTCTTCCTCTGCTCTTGGCTGCATCTTGTCCTTCACAGGTGGGAGAGAGTAACGTCCAGTCGGGGAACCTCTACAGTCCCTTCATGACGGCCTGCAGAACTCTCTTCCTCGGTGGTAACCAATCAGACCAGGGCCACAGCTTCAGGGGCCATGTTGGTGGAGTGGTTCTTTGGGGCTACGCCCGCTCTCACGAGGACCTGCTGAAACATCCACTCCGGTCCGATAAGAGCGATCCGGTCCTGACCATGTGGGGCGACTTCACCAAAGTAACAGCCTATAGTCATTTTCGAACCCCATCAATATGACACTGTTACATGTCAGAATTAATTTAAATGTTTTGCTACTATTGTCAGGTGGAACAGTTATGGAGTCCGTACAAACCTGGCCTCCATCCCATCATTATCACCACTCCGGTCCCCGAACAAGAGCTCGTCTCCCCATTCCTGCCACCTCCCTGTGGCATGACAGCCTGCGACAACACTGACATCATCCACGGCTACAACAACAATTGGCAGCTCCGCACACCCAAGCGCGTCCGCTACCGGATCGTCAACCTGTCCGGTGACGACGGCAGCAACCCCACTGTGACGCCGGCCCAGATCCAGCTCCAACACAAGGCTCTGACCGAGGCCTTCCGCCCCTACAACATCACGCTGGACCTGAGCGTCCACACCGTGAAGAACTCCAGCCTCAAACAGAGGTTCATCCTCAGCAACTGTCGCATCGGGAAGATCGGAAACCGCCACTGCGACCCCGAGTGCGACCATCCGAGGACGGGCCACGACGGAGGGGACTGCCTCCGGCTGGGGCCGTGCTACAACTGGAAGAGACAGGACGGGGTCTGCAACATGGAGTGCAACAGTATATTCTATGACTACGACGACGGAGACTGCTGCGACCCGGATGTCACCGACGTCCTGAAGACCTGCTTTGATCCAGAGTCACCTGACAGGTGAGGTGCACTGTTTACTGTCACCCCCATAACTCAACTGTACCAATTGTTTTCTGTTCTTTTCTCACTTAAAGGGGCAGTGTGTAAAATTTGGTGACCTGTAGAGGTGAAGTTGCATGTTGTATCCATCACCTCACCCTCACCCCTTCTGAGCATGCAGGAGAACCTATGGTCGACTTCAGTTGTAATTACAACTCGAAAGATTTTCAGTATGTCCACTCTGGGCTGCTGTAAAAACATGGCGTCCGCCATAGAGAGGACCCGCTCCTCATTTAAATATACATTAATGGGGTCATTTAAGGGTAGTGGGAAAGAATGATAAATTCAGGTGATTGTAAATTCATGAAAATGTCTGTATGTTATTATTTTGTAATAGTGACCAAAATGACCAAAATCTCACTCACTGCACCTTTAAGGTATATTTACATCAGGAGTGGGTTCTCCTTATGGGGGCTGCCATGTTTTTACAATAGCCCACAGTGGATGTACTAGGCTACCGTAGGTTCTCTTGCATGCTCAAAAGGGAAGAGTGAGGTGATGGGTGCAACTGCACCACTAGATGTCACCAAATCTTACACACTGTACCTTTAAAAAGCCCATGGGGTGCTAGCAGGACTTTGCCCAAATCAACTATGCCTACGTACCAATTTGTACAAACAAAGCAGTGGGATCTAACCGCCGGCTTTGGCCAGACCACGGGGATTATGTTTTCGTCCAACACGGCGCTAATGGCTGCACAAATGAACAGCACAATATGTTACATGTAGAAATTGGCACTCTCACATTCCCCATTGGTTGAGAGAGCGCTCTGTGAAGCAGAGCTGGTGGGTTAAGAGGCCAAAGAACACACTTATTTTTACTAAACAACTCAAGCGGCAGCCTGCTGCCTTCCATTTATTCTGACAGACAGGCTCACGCAGCGCTCCAAATAACTCGCATGAAGTCCTGCCATGAGGTCGACGGCCCAGGTTTCCAAAGAGTCTGTCCTTAATCCAAATAGTAACCACAGGCTTCAAACCGGGCCACTAAACAGAACATGGGATTTTTGGAGCTGGGTGTTTTTTTGGTAAATGACAGATTTTAGCACTCCATGTCTTGGAGTTGACAGACTGTGACGGTTTAACACAGGGATAAGTTTATGGTTTCTTAGGAGTGGGATAGACATTTGTTTCCATTTATGCTTTCTTCTAATAAATCTTCGCTCATATACAGGATTTGTTGGTTCAACTCCCCGTACTGCTGTGCAAGACAAATAAAGATAATGCACTCATCCTGTAGTTATATATTAGTTTATGTGATGTAACTGATCTAAAGCCTTCCCCAAAGCCAGGCATTGACTTATGTAGCTAAGCATTAAGACTGTTGTTACTGATATTACTCAATATCTAATCTATTATAGAATCATAGGGTCACCTGATGGGGCAGCTGTGGCTGAGGGGTTAGAGCCGGAGTGTCACACATACAGCCCGCGGGCCATAATCGGCCTGCCAGAGAGTCCAATCCGGCTCGCGAGATGACTTTGCAAAGTGTGAGAATTACAGACATTAAAGACAGAAACTTTTAAAATGTAATATAAACATAAACATTAAAATTTTCAAAAAAGGTTTGCTGCTATTTCAAACTTGTCCACTGGGGGTCCTCACTCAATACTGTCAAGCCAGCAAACAGGTAAAATGGTTTTACTGGTCCAGCCCACTTGATATAAGATTGGCCTGTGTGGCCCATGACTTAAAATAAGTTTGACACGCCTGCGTCAGATGATCCGTCCACTGACCAAAGGGTTGGGGGTTCGATCCCCGCCTCCCCCTATTCTGTATGCTGAGGTGTTCTTGGGCAAGACACTGAAGCCCACATTGTCCCATGTACTTACTGATAATCACCCCCATATAGCAAAATACCATAATAATGGATCTCTACACTGGCAATGGCGATTCTCACTCAAAGTTCACATGGCATCTTTATCTGTGTGTTCTGTGTAGTAAATGGCATCACTTGAGATATCTGTATTCCCTTTGTGTTCCTAATGACTTGCAGTGAATCCCAAAGCGGATCTCCTGCTGTGTTCTCTCCAACACCTGACCAGACATCCTCAGTAGATTTTACAAGGGGCAGGAGCCTCTCATTCAGACATTTGCTCTCTCACATACACAACCCAGGGGTTTATTGCATGACGCTGCTTATCTAAGTACATTTTCAGACTTTACTATTGTCAAAGCTGGCCAGCGGGTCGAAGCTGTCGAGTTATCATATCAAATCCAGCTCTCTACAGCCTGGCAAGCAATCTCTTGGTAACGAAATCAAAGGAGTAACAGGGGGTTTACTGCTCCTTCACATTCCATACCTGCAAAACAAGAAGCGATGCACTCAACCCTTCGCGTTTGCTGCGCTCAAGCAGACAAGCCTAACTGGACAGCTCCCAGTGGCCGACCGAAGAAGCCTGTTGTTGTACTGTGCAGCTCCCAGGTTTGAATTTGTGCAGCTGTGCGAAAGTGACACAAACTGCTGTTGAAAAACTCCAAGCTTTGTTGATCTTCCCTGGAAGACACCGGTTGAAGTTAGGTAAAAAGTTGAAAAAAAAAAGTTGGCTTGCACGTGTGTGGTCTTATTGCTTGGCCGCCTGCTGCCGCGTCTTCAACTGTGTCATGATGAGGAAATGTTAATTTATGTTATCCTGTCATGAGCTCGGTGGGAAAGACACGGAAAGACAGACGGGGAAAGAAAGGTTGGGGCGCTGGTTGTCAGATGTCTCCCGTCTGAGCCTCTGCAGAGCTGCAGAGTGAAGATGGACACCAGAATAAAACTTTGGACAAACTGAATATTGAATCAGATGAAAAGCTCAGTGATTCATTGTTATATCAAACAGCGCTCCAATTGAATGCACATCAAGCACGCTCGCTTTTATTACAATGGCAATCGATCTTAGTCCAGTGTTTGTCAAACAATTGGAGACACGAATGTGTTGTGTTCATTTTAATATCTGGGGACTTTCATAGATACAGGCCTCAGCTGCTCAGGATTACAAAGTAAATCTCCGCTCTCACTATATGTTTGCTCGTAACCCTGCTGTAAACCCTGCCAGAGGTCCTTTGTATAAGCTCCTTTAAAAAGCATGAATGGCTGATACATAGGAGACCAGGGTGTCATAAAAAGTGGGCCCCACCCTCCAACGGTAGCTGAGGTCCCCCGGAAAGGTCCTGACCCCAGCTTGTTTACAGTGCTTATGTGTGAGAGCTGCAACATGCCTGCATGCGTGTGCACTTCCCTGCAATGTGCATGAGGCCAGGCGAGAGACTTCATGCGAGGATGACATCTTGCTGGTGTTTGTGGCTCACAGAACCATTTTTATGTTTGTGATCTGGGTTTCTGATACCTCTCTCCCTCCCCCCCTTCCCCCCATGTTCTTGGCCAGGTATTTTGATTGAGGGACCACATATGCACGCAGCTGCTGCTGGTCAGTGCAGGGCCAGAAGGTTTTTTTTGAAGCCAGCTGCAGTCACGACAGAGATTTCTAGTCGAGATCCAGTTTCTAGAGCGATGGGCAGGTACTGCATTGTATGGTCTGGATGCACAATAAAGAAAAAGGCATAAGGGGAGGGAGAGACAGACTGAGAGAGATGGGGGCAAGTGAGGTGTGGAGGGAGTGGTGGGGTAGTGCGGGACATCATGTCTGCTTATGCTGAGACACATGCACAGGGTCTGCGAACGTTTTTTGCTTTGCAAATCCTGGACGGTGCACTTCCGTGGAAAGAGCTTCAGGCAACTCCCATGGAAGAGCATTTCCGTTCCAGCCCTGTCCGTTGCTTTACATGCAAGTGAATCTCATGCATGATATTGTTGTCCCAGATCCAGGTTTATTCTGCTAAGGTTGCTGCGTCGATTCCCTAAACGTTGAACGCAACTCCACATCTGCCTGCGCTTGTTGATTCAGTCCTTGCCGTGGTACATGCTCAGTGTACCACAGTGTACATTCGATTTTGCCTCAAGAAGACATCAACAATGGCAGATACCACTCAAACCTCTTAAGTCTATCGGCAAGAGGTACCCAACTGATTCATCTAGCATGAGACAAATTGTGGATATTACTGTTTGATGTGATCCATATGAAAGAGACATGGGATAAAAGAGGCTTCATCTTGTATTGGATGATAATTACATTTTAAATTAATGTGGAACCCAAAGGTCATTTGTGCCATGTGGACATTCCCGTTTATCAGTGTGACCATTTCTGCCAAACTCGTGGTCATCCTCTGGAGCTACTGTTGATGAGTCTTCTTCAAGCAATTCCAAGACTATACGGTCAAATTTGCTTGTTGACTCTTTGGGCTCATCCTGCCTGGTTTATCTGCACTGAAAATGTTGTAGTACAAATTGGCAAAGTTATGCAGTTTTGAGGAGTTGCATTCCAGACAGGTCTTTGTTGGAAAGAGATGGTGGAGATGCCTCCCACATGTGGGTGGGGCTACTTTTGGAGACTTTCCAGTGGGTTGTTGGGTTGAATGATGCTGGTACGTCCTCTCGATGTGCATGCATACATACATACATACATACATACATACATACATGCATGCAGTTTGTTTTCACTGCTATATGACATGGTTGCAAGTTGTTGCTCTGGCTCCCTCAGACATTGGCCGAGTTTACTGGCTCATAAACCTCCCTCAAATCCAATAAAGAGCAGGACATTGCCGATAACAGTATCACCCTGGGCGGTCTTTCACACACTCGCGTGGACGGAGAACTGCTGTTGTGATCGCGGCTTTCTTTGAAAACCTCATCTGTCAGTTCTCGCATGATATTCTGCTCGGCCTCGGAGGTTATGCCGGATTTGGTCACTCCTTGCTGGACACATGCAATTGCATGTCAGAGACGGCAAGACCACTGTTTAATCAATTCCGTACTGTTTTTGCTCCTATGATCTGGTTTTAGGCAAGGTAAACTCTACAGCAATCACATTGCTGCTGTTACAAAACTACAACAGGTTCATCAGTGTTGAAGTGCGTGTGTGAGGGGCAGAGTTAGGGTTAGGGTTAGAGTTAGGGTTAGGAAGGTGGAATGGATCACTGCTCCATATACCTGGTGGACATTGGTCTTTTCAAATTCAAAACAAACACACCTACTGCTGGGTTCTAAGTACTGTGCTCTCCTTCTTTGACGCACTTTATTCTAAAGTAATAAAAGTGACATTTAACATTATCTGTGAGTGCCGGCCCTCTGCTAGCACCGTATTTATCAAGACCCCAGAGGCAACTGTTTGGATTTAAATTGAATTTATGTAAACAGATTGGACGAGACACATTAAATATTGGCCTGCTGCCGGGTGCGATATTTTTAAGTCTTGAGTGTCTTGACTGTTTCTTGAGTGTTTCGAAACAACTGACCCGTCAACAACGATATTTTCAATGGACGAACATCGGCAGCCCACGGTGACGTTACAAGTGCTGACTCTGCTTGTTGATTCACACGTCGCTCGACTTGCCCACAAGTGGTAATTCTGTTCTACTTCAATCAGCCATTTATTTCCCCTGCCAGCTTGGCTGCGGACCTCCACCGTGGCATCCTCAGAGCCTTTAGAAGCGCTAGAGTCGACGCTTTAGTGGTCAGCATTCTGTCATGGGTAATCGCGCGGCCTCGAGTGATGGATACTGCAGGCTGCCTCAGCTGAACTCATGTAGGGAGAGCGAGGCGGCAGGGAGGTGGGGTTCCCTGAAGCATGTTAAATCTTCAACCTTATTTAGTCAGGCAACGAGCCTGAGAAAACACACTCTTATTTACAGTACTACACATACTCTCAGGAAGGGATCGCATCAGGGGGAGACTCACACGCAAAGCTCTTGGCTGATGAGCAACACCTTTGGACCAATTTAGAGATGAAGTGCCTCACTTAATGGTACATTGACAGGGGTGTATAGGCGGACGGGGATTACTCCGTCCTTAGTTCATCCATCTAGATCTTTCCCAGCTGAGGCTGAGATCTCACAGTCACATGCTCACCTGACCATCCCTCAAGCTATTGGAACAATGCGAGCAGCTGGGAGCCAGTGAACAATTCAATGAGTAATCCTATGAATGATATCTACAATGAAAAGAACCCCAGCACTTTTAAGCCTTATTAAGATCGGGGCATGGTTAAATGAAATTAATAGATTGGTATCTGCAGCTGAGCTTGCTCAAAAGCATAAACTTTTATGTCTTTTTTTTGAATCATAAAACAAATTGTACAAATACACTTAGTAACTGAGGTGAAAGATAAAAGTCTCAGCCCCACAGCTGAAATCGATCAATCGCATAAAACCTCACTTCCTTTGCCGGGGAAATACAACATAAGACAATAATCTATGACGTTATAATCTTAAACCCAGATCTTGTGGGAGGAAACAAAGAAAACTTCACAAACAAAATAATTCATGACATTTTCACAAAATGCCATTTTTAACCGATTCGACCCCAAGGTTTAAGGTGGAAGAATTGGCAGCTGATGTTTATGACCACGTTCTTTATGTAAGAAATGCATATAAATGCATAGATCCATGCGGGCTGGGAGCCAGATTCTTAAAAGAATAAAAATAAACCAGCTGTAACTTTTCAAAAAGCGAAAGTGTCAACACTCCTCGGGGCCCTTTGCTCTGATGCAGCAGGTAATGATGGCAGGTACAAAAGAGTAACAGTTATGAAAGAAGAGGAATGACACATAACATCACTGCAGGTGAGGGGTTTCCATGCATGACTGAGCCGGGGGAGAGGGTGATTCATCACAGTCAGAAAGAGAGAGGGGTAGAAATGGAGCGATTCGCTGTAAGAGGCTGTGGTTTGCATTCTCCGACCGGTTCAAACAGGTATGATGTGAACGTACAGCGGCAGACGTTAAATGGACTGACACGCTAACTAACCTGTGTCTGAAAGCAGGGGTGTCCAACTCCAGTCTGTGGACCATTTTGAGATAGCCCGCAGCAAATTCTGAAAAAAATATAATGGAATGGGGCCCACAAGGAATCTGACTTGATTGTTAGTTTTGATGCTGGGTGGAGCGAGCGCTTCATTGAAGATACAGCTGTCCATGTTTGCTTTCATTGCACCTCAGTGGATAGAAGTTTGAACCTGCCAAAGGTGGCAGGTTTGAATCCAGCCTGAGACATACCCATTGACCCACTCACACAGTGCATCTACGTCACGTGCAGAACAATATCTGTCAAACAGCTAATGGGTGGCGGAGGTGTCAAGGGGCAAGTATCTTGCACAATGACTTTGGCACATGGGATTTGGGAAAGTGGGATTGAACCAACAACCCTATGGTTAGTCTGATGAATAGTGTCCCGGGTTAACTGGTTGAGCACCTCTTGCCGATCGACTTAAGAGCTTTGAGTGGTATCTGCAATTGTTCATGTACTTCTTGAGGCCAGTTGCAAACAAGACCAATCAAATATCATGTCAGTGAAAATATGGTGTCCCTATGAGCCAGAATGCTCAGTCTTGATACAGTGTGTGATTTAGTGGCATCTTGGGGTTTATTGGCGTATTGCAGCTGGACACCTCTCACTTCACCCTACCATTCCAAGCTTGGGAGAGAATGTGTTTCAGCTTTGAGCTCTCAGTCAAATCCAAAAACCCCTCTGGTGATGTAGGTATAGAGGGCTCATCCTCCACTATTTTAAACAGCCCATTCACTTAACTGTATAACCATAATCTGACCAACGTTTTCTAATATCTATGATATGTTTCCCCAGGGCCTATATGAGTGTGAAAGAACTGAAGGAAGAGCTGCACCTGAGCGGCACTGACACGCTCAACGTTTTCTTTGCCAGTAACTCGATGCGTGAAGAACTGGCAGGAGCTGCCACCTGGCCCTGGGCGAAGGAGGCTCTAACACATCAAGGTGAGGAGACTTGTATCAAACTATTTTCGACACATTTCAGATGTTCATGTTTCACACCTCGCTTTCCTTTGTTGGATTCTCCTCTTTTCATATCCCTTTCCATTTCATTTTATACCATTCCCATTTATCATTCCTCTCCTCCTCCTCCTCCTCCTCCTCCTCCTCCTCCTCCTCCTCCTCCTCCTCCATGTTTCACCGCCTCCCCGTTTCATCCAGCTCTGCCCTCTTTGCTTTTGTTGTTGGTATTCAAACAAGTGGGGCATTGCAAACTGAAGCCTGTGAGGGATTTTTCCCGGCACGTTGCCTCTTTCCATTTCTAATCATTAGGCCTCTTTTAACTGCAGAAGTCTAATCAGCCCAACAACAACCAAACAAACAAATGGCAGTGTGGGCTCTGTACCACTGTTGCCACCCATGCCCACTCACCAACTGTTCTTTCTTTCTTTCCTTATTCCGGGGGTAGTATCTGTGGCGCAGCATCCACAGAACGTGCCAGGTCGGCCCAGGTGTCACTCAAGAGGCCACGGCCCTTCATTCTGAGCAATTTCAAATGACGATCAAATAAAAATAAGAAAGTTGGGGAAGTGTGCAAGTGTCACGGGAAAAAGCTTTAAACAGTTTCACTGTGTTTCTCTCTTTTACTTGTGTGAGCGAATGCTTTCGATGGAAATGCTGATTTCACTCTGACTGAATATCTCACACACAAGGTATTTGTTAGTTTCGTAGCATCTGTGCCTGTTTTAAAACAAGTTAGTAATCGGCATGTCATCTGTGGAAACCCCGTTCAATGTCTCCCTATTTGATGTTTTCATTTTTCTACGTCCTCACCACCCAAAATTCTGTTTCAAATTTGAAAAACAATAAATGTCGTGTCTGTTCCTGATACTGATTTTGCAAAAAAAATGCTGCAGAGAACTCATATCACCACTTAATCTCCTTTAAAACAAAAAACATTATCACAAACCAGAACTGATTTTGAAACTGCTCTTCCAGACGTGCTTTGTTCTTTGGGATCTTGATTCCAAGGCTTTCATTTTCGAATCAAATTTGTAACTGATTTTGAGAACAAAATGTTCATATGTCCATATGTCTTCAAGCAAGAGAGCAAAAATAAAGTGCACAAATATAAACATGCACCTCAGAGCTGTGTCATTATCATCGATATTAGAGTAGAGATGCTCATCAAAAAACAGGATTTTTCCTAAGTATTCTTCCATTCGAGCGGCCAATCTTCCTGTTTTCCATGTTGTTTTGGCTATTCAAGATCAGGCAGGAAGTCGGATTCTATTAAGATTATTAAGATTATTAAGATTACCTTTATTCGTCCCCATGAAGGGGAAATTCAATTTTTTCACTCTATTATTCATTTACATGCTTTGTTTATTTTACGTGCTGTATGTGCGGTCATATACACACACAAATACACACACGATCACAATACACGCACTGGGGGGAGAGATGTGAGAGTGAGGGGGCTGGCATATACAGGCGCCCGAGCAGTTGGGGGTTTGGTGCCTTGCTCAAGGGCACCTCGGCGGTGCCCAGGGGACCACAGACTGCACCAGCAACTCATGCAAGCTGGTAATTTTGTACTTTTGTCAATTACAAGTCTCTTGTTGTCCCATCACAATTTCAACATGGGAGTCTATGAGGGATTGACTCGCTTTTGGAGCCAGCCTCAAGTGGCCATCCTGTGAACTGCAAGTTTTTTTCCCATTGGAATGTTGGCCTCATCTGTCAACCCCACCACATTTACTTCCCAATGTCTTTTCAGTGGACATGTAATTCACATGGATGGAAGTGGAAGTATCTTTTGGTTATTAAGGGAAATCGGAATAAATAGAGAGATTTAGAGAGATATAGTGTAGAGTTTTTGTGTTTGCATAGTCGGCACAAATGTTCCAGATCCAACCGTGTCCTCCCTCCTGGGTCATCTTCTCTTTTTTTGGCAGTTTAAAGAACTCAAGTTCGACTTCAGATCTTTTTAAATTCACTATTACAGCCTTTAGTCATCTCATGCTGTGGTCTGCTTCTCTTTTGGAAACCCCAGCTGTTGGAGATAACGTGGCAGAGGAGAAGAATAAGTTCACCCTGACTCAATGAGAGGAGGATCTGGACTTTTACAACAATGGCACATTTTTTCCATAACAACTTGTTTTGTTCCAGAATAAATCGAATCGAAAACAAGCGCACGTGGTGATGGATGCGAACACTGCGTCTTGTTTTCAGACACAGAACAGGAGCCGAGCGCGGTGCGATTGTTCTCTGCTTCACATCATCGCAACGGCGAAATCAAAGAGGACACCGCAGTATATTTTGACCATCTTGATACGAAGAGGAAAAACTTCACTTTGGCCCGGCTTGACAAAGCCTCCAAATTTTCCTCAAAGACAATTTCAACAAATCTCCAGTCAAATCAGTAAATGTTGCTGTGTTGCCTCTTGTTGCCAGGTGGGATGGTGCTCAACCCCTCGTACTTTGGCACCGCCGGTCACCACAACACCATGATCCACGAGATGGGACACATCTTTGGCCTGTACCACGTCTTCAAGGGCGTGAGCGAGCGGGACTCCTGTGACGACCCATGTCAGGTAAAAGTTTTCTCGTACATTTTCAATGAACAAGTGAACGAACCTTCTGTTTTAATACTTAAAGGAGAGGCATTCAAAATGCATATTATTTGGAATCCTGACATTCCTCGTAGCATAAATGATCAAAGTATTTTATTGTGGAGGGAGACCGTTTCTAAAGTAGTCTACGTGAACAGAGCTGTCCTCCCAGCGCCATCCCCTCCACTTAGTTTGAGTAATAGTAAGAAAGTGATGGGAAGCAGATGGATGCATCTGTTGCATGTTTTCAAACTTAACCTGCACACGTTTTGGCTTTTCCAGCGTGGTGATGGACCACAGCTTTAATGGCCATGACACACCCATGCAGCTCGCTTTCAAACAATGTTAAAAGTCCCCTTTGTTTACGTATCGTCGAGCAACAAATACGTGAATATGCACATACCAACGGGGACGGCATTCTATCCGTGCTTTCAGGAGACCACCCCGTCCATGGAGACCGGCGACCTGTGCGCCGACACCGCCCCGACGCCCAAATCCAAAGCCTGCCACGACCCCGGGGCCGTCAACGACACCTGTGGCGTCACGACGTACCAGGACACGCCCTACAACAACTACATGAGCTACACCGGTACGGGGCAGGGACCACCCCACCTCGCTCCCCGCTGGCTCGCTTTCCCCGACCACTAGTAGAATGTTCAAATGTCTGTTGACATGCAAAGAGACACGCTGTGTTACATCCCTCCATCTAAATGGAGGCTGTTTTTCGTGTTAGAGAAAATTCAAAACACATGCGTTTTGATTCCAGTAGCAGCGAGTCTTTAATCTCTGTCATTGGACTTTTAAAACGGGACAGATGTGCACTTACGGAAAAGTCATTTACCTCTTGTCTTTTCCAATAAACAGCCACACAACTCCGAGGCAAGTAGAAGATTTATCCCGTGTAGCTTTACACACAGGCACCGCGAAAAGTGGATCATCGGATTTAAAGCAAAATAACACACGTTGAAACCTATAAATAGCTCGTTTTACAATGCACTGACTATAAAGAGACATTGATCACATTCGACTACCTAATAACAATAAATGTTTATATAATAACAACGAGTGAATTAACATCTGTCTCGATTTCTCATTATTTATAGTCACCGGGTTTAATTGGGCTTGTTGTTGTGTCATTGCACCCCATCAGATGACAACTGCACAAACCATTTCACTCCCAACCAAGTGGCGAGGATGCACTGTTATCTGGACCTGGTTTACCAGAAGTGGCTGACGGACCTTCAGCCGGCCCCCGTCCCTCTGGCCCCCATAATCACAGACCAGAGCCCCGACTCCGTCTCTCTCTACTGGCCGCCACCGGCCAGAGGACCACAGTATCAGAGGTACAGTGACTTTGGCTAATAGAGAACTGCCACTCTTAAATCTGAAATCATTCCTTTCAGGCTTTGGTTTGTATCCAATTCCCTTGTCCTGAGAAGTATGTTTTCAAGGAGATTCTTTTTGATGTTGCAATTCTAAAAAAACAAAATCTAAATCATGAATCTTACTTATGAAATAGGGTTTTCTGAGAAAACGTCCTTGTATATGAAATTGCACAGTTTAGATGAGACAGACTTTATCAAACACGTCTGCTTTAGCCCTGCGTGACGACTTATTGTCGACGCTAACGGGTTGGAAAGTCTAATCTTTACCGCATTTGTGGATTTTTATTTCTCATTGATCTTTTTTTTTTAGTCATTATAAAATTGCTCTCAAATAAAACACCGTGTTACTTGGAAAAAAAAGGGACCCTGGAAATGCCAAAAGCCAAATGGTTGGATGTGTAATTCTCGTATTTATATTTATATTCATCTCATTGACCTTCGTCCCAGCTCCTCGTCCCTGACGTCCGACATCAACTGCGGCGACTGTGAGGCGGACGGCGTTTTCCACCAGTACGCGTACGAGGCCACGTCACCTCGCGTCTGTGACACGTCCGGCTACTGGACACCCGAGGAGGCCGTGGGTCAGTGTGTGCTGCATGTTCCGTTTGTTTATCTCCTCCTGGTTTGGACCACTCGTGTGTTCTCGTGGCACTGAGCCGGATGATGCACGGCAACAGGAGGGAAATTCTTGATTTCTCCCCGTGACACAGTCGATAGTTATTGACAGGGAGGAATGCGGCGGTTTCAGGTTCGAGTTCGCGTCCTTGAGTTCTCCTGTTTCCACGGTGCAGATGAGACCCCCTCCTCTCTCTCTCTCTCTCTCTCTCTCTCTCTCTCTCTCTCTCTCTCTCTCTCTCTCTCTCTCTCTCTCTCTCTCTCTCTCTCTCTCGCTCGCTCGCTCTCACGCACCCACATGCACACACGCACGCCTCCTCCCTGTAAATTTCAGGTGCGTGCGAGGAGGCTAATGGCTCCTGGACGAGGAAAAAGGGCAGAAAATCATTAAATGATAATTGCCCTCTCGGCTACAGACCTCTCTCTGTCTCTGTCTTGTTTAAGCCAAGGCGAGAACAAGGAGTATTAGGCAGAGTGTCTACTCTGGGTAATGTCTGGGTGCCGTTCAAACGCTGAACCTCCGTCATAAACAAAAATGCCAGAAGAGAAAAAAAAAAATAAAAAAGTATACGCTGCAGTACTGTACTTTGAAACACTACACTTCATCAT
>JAFBJT010106397.1:4509-25128 GCA_016785325.1 Chascanopsetta lugubris
GTTCAAACAAAGAGAGAGAGAATGTGTGAAAGTCAGACGTGGGTAAATCAATTCCTGACCAAAGTGACTGCTTATGTATGGATGTAGTTGACTGAGTGGGTGGAGCCTGGCAGCGAGTTGCAAAAGTAGAAGAAGTATTAGTGTTGCAATAGTGTTGATGCAATGGTGGTTCCTTGTTGTGGAATCAGTGCAGGTCTCATTCACGTAACTGGGATAGTGTGAAACATTATCATCTACTTAGTGTAACGGTTGCATACAAAGAATTGGTCAATGGAGGTGGGATCAGATATAAGAAGTGTTTTACAGCCATCAATCTACAGGGCAAGCCGTGCACACACCTGAGGGGCAGGTGGTGTGGCGCAGCTTGCACTGGTTTGAATACGAAGAGGATCCAAAAGTAGGTCAGACCTGTGAGTGTGGACTTTGGTGTTGGAGCACATCTGTGTCACTGTGTCATGCCGCGATCGACTTCCTCCTGTTTGTGTTACCTCAGACAAAGACAAACACCACGCCCGATTGGCTGAGTCAGAGCAAATCATCAGACTCAGGGCATCACCAAAACAACGCATGGCAACAAAAACAACAGCGACAACAAACGGCTGAGTTGAAATGTCATGGAGCTGTCGAACGCATCAACCTATTAGCTCCGGTGATGAGTCAACCACATGTGCGCTCCTTTCAATATAAATGTCAACTTGGTGCCATATCACAGTGACTTGTTTATGTATGTGTGTGTACGCGCGCGCGCGCGCGTGTGTGCGCGCGCCACTGACCTGCTCCCTCATGCAGCAACAAGAGAGACGCAGTTTGCTCAAGTTTACACTGTGGAGGCATATGATGTAACCATCCTCCCCCCCTTCTGCCCTCCACTCTCTCTCTCTCTCTCTCTCTCTCTCTCTCTCCTCACCCCGTCCCCCCCTCCCCCTCTCTCTCTCTCTCTCTCTCTCTCTCTCTCTCTCTCTCTCTCTCTCTCTCTCTCTCCTCACCCCGTCCCCTCCTCTCCTCTCCTCTCCTCTGCTCTCTCCCATCCCTCCTCTGTGTGACCTACTTTCACTCTCCTGGCCCGTTTTCACAACATGCCTCCGCACAGCACAAAGCTGCTTTTACGCCTCAAAGATGGGGCTCGGAGGAGGAGAAAGGGAGTGAGTGAGTGAAGGGGAAGAAGAAGAAGAAGAAGAGGAGGAGGGGGAGATAGTGACAGGAGGGTGGAGGATGGAAAGGTGCAGGGAGAGAGAGGACAGTGCACCACCACCACCTCCACTCTGCGCCGCTTCCTTCAGGAATGTGACCTTGTTATTGTGACATGTTGAGCCGCTCAGTGAAAAACGCGCTCTGCATTTGCACATACGTGACAAAAAAGCAGTGGGCGTGAGTGTGGCCAGCCGCCTCCACACACACACACACACACACACACACACACACACACACCCCTCCATCCTTCCTTCCTCCCGGTGCTGCAGCAGCAGCAGCGACTGGAGGTGGCGTGGACCAGGGCCGCGTTGCATAACACAAGTCTCCACTGTGCACAGGTGGTTTTGTTGTTTCACGATCAACACTTTTTTCTTTTTTCTTTTGGCCCCTAACACGGATGCGCTGCCAAAGCCCCACAAAGCAGGGTGTCTCCTCTCCAACGGCAACACCTCTGCCTCCGATAGGCTCTCCCCCGCCTCCTTAATGGCTCTTATGTAAGCGGTGTCGGAGGCAGAGTCTGCCCATGCCAGCTCTCACTTCCCATCAGCCATTGTTCCATTAACAGCAGGGTCAGGTGGAGGCTGCTGCACTTATCCGTCTGACGCACTTTTCTCCCAAGACAGTTGTGTAACTTGTTTTTTTCGCATGTTGCGCGGCTCTGATATGCACCGTGATTTCTCCCCGCGCCCCCCCCTCTCTCTCTCTATGTCTCTCTCCCCTCCATCTTAAAACAGTGGTCTGTGGCATTGAGCAATAATGGACTCGAGCTGACACACAGCAGCATATTGTAACCTGGCTTATGTGGAGGCGCATGACTGATGTAACACTATTATTTGTTGTTCGGCCGGTCGACCTTGCTTCTCTCAGCTAAGCTGTGGAAGTTTACTTTTGTTATGAGTTGTGGTTAGTCTGAAATGCATGATACAGTCGTGGATTTCTAATCAATAACAAAACCTGCTGGTGAAGACGGTGGTTGTATTGCGCTGTGTTCTAAAGAGCCCTATCTGTGTACAACAGGCTCGTGTTTGATCTTGATGTATCAGAAATCCAGTGTCTGTTGCAACATCAGTGGCGCAGCTGTGGCTGAGGGGATTTCGAGGAGCTGTCCTCCGACCAGAGGGTCGGGGGTTCAATTTCCTCCCCCTCCCCCCCCTCCCCATTTCGTATGCTGAGGTGTCTTTGGACAAGACACTAAACCCCACATCGTCCCATGTGCTCATACATCAGCAAATAGATGCACAGTGTGAATGTTTGAGTGACTGGGTGAAGGTGAAGTGCTGAGAGGTCTTCCAGACGAGATAAAGCTCTGTATAAATAGGTTAGGTAACTTTTGTGAGATTACAGCAGAGGGATTATCACCAGTACATGTCTCTGAGTCATAGTAAAGGAGGATGGAACTTTTGAAAGAGATACACCTAAAATAATTGTATTATTTGAGGCTGAGAAACCTCTTTAAAGGTGCAGTGTGTGATATTTTGGTCTTTTCCCCCCCACCTCTAAAAATATTACAAAATAATTACATGCTAACATTTTCATAAATTTAGAATCTGAATGTTTTATTTTCCCCTCCTTTGGCTCTAAATGAGCCCATTACTGTATATGTAAATGAGGGGCGGGTCCTCATGTTTCCAGTTTTAATGACGACTGAAGTCTACCATAGGTTCTCCTGCATGTTCAGAAGGGTGAGGTGATGGATCCAACTTCACCTCTAGATGTCACCAAATCTTACACACTGCACCTTTAAGTGAATTAAAGTTTTGGTAGAAGTAATCAAATTGTCAATTGATATTCCTCACGATTAATTATTTGTATTTCACAATATGTAAATATTTTACTGCTCATTTTTCAGCAGCCAATGAATAGACTCTTGTGAGGAGACTTGTTGATGTGTGTCGTTGTTAAAACTAGACATGTGTGTACTCTATGACACACAAATACTCAGAGTTTTCCTCTGGACGTCAAACCCCCCACTCATTCTGAAATAACACCGTCTGTGTGTTTGTTCCTATTTCTGTTCATCCCACAGAATCTCTGCCTGCAGGCAGTGCACTTCAAGTGATGACTGGGTGAACCAGTGGATTTTCTCTGGCTGTGTGGGCTCACAATGAGCCATACTGGCAGACTGGGATGCTGCTGCTGTCTGTGAGCTGTGAATCAGCCACTTAGTCTCTGCTATGAAATCAAACTGGTCTGAGAGTCAGAAATGTTCCACGAGAGCAGCTCAAAAAGTACAAAAGAGACGTTTGTAAATTCAACAACCTTTTTTTATTTTTCACCCCCATCTTTGAATTTGACACAATCAAAAATGAGGATTTTTTTCATTTTGCATATCCACGTGATGTATAGCAATACATAATCACTTCTGGACAAGGCTTAATGAAATTTTTTTTTTTTAATCTTCCATTTTTGGAAAAGCCTTTCGGCAAACAGCAAAGGTTATACAGTAACACGTAGTACAAATGTAACTGGGGCAAAGGGCAGCGAGGGTTAAATACACAGCACGACCAGGAAGAGCATAGAGCAAAATGACACAACAGGATGACACTTAATCATAGCCAATTATAGCCAAAATAATAACAGAATATAATAGAAAATAACAATATTAATAAAATAATAATAAAATAATGACAGCAGTATACAAGAGATAGACAATTTTACATTTATACATAGTGACCGGAGGCAGGCACCAGGATGTGAAACAGTAAAACTTGTACAGACGTGAGTGATCTACTGCAGCTACTGTAGCTAAAACAACTCAGTGCAGAGGTGAGTGAGGTCGTTAAGACGTTGGTCGATGAGGGGACGAGGGACAAAACGTATAAAGAGGCACCTTATGAAGAGAGAGCAGCTTTGCTGGTTGCGACCGGAGAGCCGTTTTGTTTATTAGACAGACTGCGTGGGTCTGAAAAATGAAGATCTATTGATTTGTGTTGCGAACGAGGCTCGCCTTGTGCTTGTCAGGTTTTGCCGACAGCAATGTGTGACTGCATAGCCTTGATTGACACGAGAGTAACTGGCCTTGACAGCTTAGACAGCTTTAAGCGTCAAAGAGCTTGGATCACCTGAATGAGGAACCCGAGCTGAGTCTGAAAAAAGGTTTACCTTTCTTCTTCTTTTTTTTTTTCTTTTTTCCTTTTTTAAACAAGTTGTGGCTCGTAGTTTGAATTCATATTTGAGGCATTTTCTGGACAAGGAGGGACTGTACAAGGTGTCTCGACAAGAACAAACTGATCATTTTTAAGTCTACAACTTCCATTATCCCACTACTTTTTTTTTTTTTGCATGTTTTTCTTCTTAAAATATATACTCCATATATGCAAATTTATATGTCACAATAATATACAATCTAAGTGCTTCAGAAGTAAAAGAGAACTGGTGAGCAGATGATGAAGAGGTTTGGGATCAAATGGTTCTGGTGTGTTCAGAGGGAGGAAGAATGTCACTCTTTGCCAAAACAGGAAGGATGTGTCTCTTTGGTCAAAGGAATGTTCCCAGAATGCCACAGTAACTGCTGGCCAGCCACCCAGCGGCTTGCAATGATGAATAATTGAATATTGTTCGATTTTCCTCCACTAGGAAATATCCAAGCTTCCATCCCCGGAGTTTCATTCTGTCTCCTCCTTCAGTAAGTGATCCGTTATTGTAAATTGAGACGTATGTGGGAGGTAGGAGAGAAGAAAGGGAAGGGGAACGGGTGACACAGTGAAACGATGGTGAAATCACATCTTAACTACACCTCACACAGATCAATGGCTTGATCTGTGTCTCGTCAGGTGCTGATGTGCATCCTAGCAGTAATTGTCTTTCGGCTGACGACGACAAAGAGGTGTCTGGAAAATGCTCGGGCTGCTCCCATTGTCCTTAGTCTCGCCTCTTACTACGACCACCTCTCCCACTGCTGGATCCCTTTTTCCCTCCCTCCTTCTTGGCCTCAGCCCTCTCATTCAGAGGACACTTGACGTCTTCCGCATACCGAGTCTCGTTCTCCATTTCTTTGCACTCCCCGCTGGCCTGGCCGTTGTGAGGATTGTTGGGAAGAGCTAAGTAAGGATGCTGGGGCAGGGTGGGAGACGGGGACATGGAAATGTTGACAAGACCCTCAGCCTGAGTTCCTGCTGCCCCACTGGACAGTGCTCTGTACTTGAGGCGAAGCTTGTGTGGCAGAGCCATGGCTCTGACCTCGGCTTGGCACACTCCATGAGAACCGGCGGCGCCTGCAGCCTTCTGGTGGTAGCTGCTAATGTCTGAGGAGGACGAGGAGGGGGACTCGTCATCTGTGGAACCCTCCTTGTCGGAGCTACGAGGGTCCCCATCGCTGGAGGAGGTGTCTTTGTTGGAGGAGTTCTCCTGGTAGAAACCATTGGCTCTGGGGCCACCTTCGTAGGTGAGCACGGGGGGCTCTTCATCCAGTGTGTTGAGGTAGCCATTGTGCTGAACAAAGGAGGTCTTTTCCTCCTCGGTGTTGTGGATCAGATCAGGGGCAAAGGGGTTCTGGTGTCTCTCAGAGTGTTGGAGACCGTTCTCCTGACCATGGTAGTTGTAGTGTTGATGGTTGCGATGCTGCTGTTGGGCGCTGGAACTGTACTTTTCCTGCATCTCCTCTGCCGACTCATCGTGGCCATTGGCGTATTCGTACTGAGGCGAGTCCATGGTCTTTGTCCTCTCCAGCTTCTCGGCAACCTCTGTGATGGTCACTGAGCAGTCGGAGAACTTGGAGGCTGAGGGATGATGGCAATGCTGAGGTGCTCTGCTGTGCTGGACCTGCTGCTCGTCTGACCTCTGGCTCTCCATGGGGTAGCAGCCACTGCTGGAGCGGTACAAGATGACACTCCTCTGTGTAGACGTTGCCTGAGGTGCTGGACTGGAGGTCTCCATGTGGCACTGCTGCTGCTGCAGCTGGTGGTGCTGGTAGTCCATGGCACTTTCATGGCTGCTCTGCTGATGAGGAGAAACCATGGCAGTGTGGTTGCCATGGTAAGAGCCATTTGGTGCCCCGCTTGCCAGGTCATGCAGCATCCCGTTGCTTTCCATCCTGGTCATCTCCAAACTTGAGGGCTCCTTCTTTATGTTGTAGCCCATGGGTTCAGGGCTGTCCCTGGAGGAGGCGTCAGACAGGTCAGAGATGGAGCCCCGGGGGGAGTATTTGTGGAGCGAGGTGTGACGATCATCATGGCTCGACTGCTCAGGTTCAGAGTCGGAATTCAGCATCACCTGGGACGCACTGGAGTAGCCACTGCTTGAGAGGTAGGGGGTGCTGTTGCTGCTGCTCCCGTTGTTACCGGTGTTGACACTTGCAGCACTGTTGGAGATCTGCTGACTTTTCTCCATGTAAGAGGCTGTGCTAATGAGGCCAAAGCGCAACTTGAGTTGAAGGAGTTCTGTCTTGAGACGAACGTTCTCCTCGTTTAATGCCATGACTCGGTTCTCCAGAACCATGTCATTAAGGCGACGCTTTTCCCTTGAGCGCTTGGCTGCTTCATTGTTCTTCCTCCGTTTCTCCCAGTAGCAAGCGTCTTTCTTCTCGTCAGAAATGAACTCTCGCTTACGACGGGAAGTCACAGTTTGCTTGCTGCCTTTACCTTGGCGGCTGGTCCGCCCTCCGCTTTCAGAATTCGGGGATGGGAGGCTTTCGTTGTAGGAGGAATAACTGTTGGTCTCCATGTTATTCTTGTTGCTGGTGGACGGAAGGTGCAGGCTGAGACTTTCCATTGTTTCCCAGCTGGGGGCTAGAGTCTGACTCTAGCAAAGGGGAAGGGAAAATGTAAAAAAAATATAGAGTATGGGCCTTCCGCTGTCAATAAGTGGTGTGGCCTATGTCGCTGGATCAGCAAAGATTTCTGGATGAGGTATTTGTGCTCCTTGAAGAGATTGCCTCATTGATTTCTGTCGAGTATTTTTAGAATAATGTTCAGGTGTCCAGATTGGCCAGGAAGATTAAAAAGAGATGGAACTCCACGAAAACCCCAGACATTGAACTAGTGTTGTGTAAAAAGAAACTTGAAAAAAGGAGACAAGTTCAGATTTTGGGCAGACGGTCCTCCACTTCACTTGCTCATTTGTTCAATGCAGTTTCTGTTGCCTTGCCAAGGAGTGATTTGACTTTGGTAGCGTCCCTCTAAATCTTCAGCAGAGCTGTGTCGCCTGTCAGGCCACTGCCCTCCTTCTTTCAGAGTCTTACGCAGGATATAGGTCAGTTGGTCTACTTCGGGTCTCCCCAGGGAGGCGGCTTCGGTGCTGCTGTTTGCTGATGACTACCTAGTTTATAAAAAGACAGAGAGAAGGGAAGGGTAGAGAGAGGGAGGTGGATTAGTTATAAAAATATACTGTGACAGATCTTCACATTTTAGTCAGGTCACATCAGACATTTACAATACAAACTTTAGTACAGAGGTTTTACATGAGTGCCTTTAGAACCTATTTTAAGGCATGTCTTATTTTTGTTTTCTTGTCTTCACAGATGGAACTGTACATATTATAATGTGTGTGTATCAATATATTACTTTAGTTATAATGAGGGTCAATGATGATATGAGTAGTGTGTGATTATAATCTCTCCTTTTGTATCATATTTTCTGAAATGCCTCACATGGGGTTGAAATGTGGGATATTCCACTGACTTGAAGATAGTCCTTCATTTCTATTGAGTAATGGCTAAAATGGGCGTATGGGAGCCATCACAGTACTGACGCATCTGGACAAACATCTGTGTGTGTGTGTGTGTGGGGGGGGGGGTATCTGTCGCAGCTGTAATGGCTAAGGTTCTGCGGTAGCTGTCACACTGTCTGAAATTACACAATCCAGCAAGCTGCTGAGGCTTCTTGTGTTGTGTCAACACTGTAGCTCTACAGGAAGCTTTGTCCAACCCACACAATGTTGCGGCATGAAGTGAACAACAATGCCGAGTGCGGATATGGAAGGATGTTGACAGGAGTCCGGGGTTATGTAATAACTAGATGTGAGCTTGTTTCAGCCTGATTTCTCTGTGCACGGCATTACACAACTGATATGCATAAATTAATAACACATCATTGCCCCAAGCCCCAGAGTCCATCGCAAACATGAAAATCTCCCTTAATGACACACATCCACACACACACACCCACATATGGAATGCAGTCATCTAGGTCACGGTGCCTGTGTGTAACTATGACTTCTCTGGTATCACTTTTCATTTGCAGCTGTGGAATTCAACTCGGCAAAATATGTACTTTTATGACTCTTGTGTTTGGGTAATATTTTTAAGGCTCCCTCAAGTTCAAACACTGAGATCACCTCAGTCCAGAAGCACAGGTATACATAAATAACAGCAGTGTCTGCAGTATTGGCCAGAGCAGCAAATACTGACATTGATAGAATTAACTGTGCTTCCTCATGTTCCTCATGACCCAACAAGGTCATGAAATTTAGGGGAGAAAATGTGACCTACAAACTTTGATTTACAATACTGACATGGAAAGATAACGTCGGGCATGAGAGGGAATTCAGGAGAGTTGAAAAAACAAACAGTCCTCTGTCCTGGTTCATGCGGTCACATCGGTCATGTGATCCCCCGTGAGTGGTGGAGCGTGGAAAGTGTGACAGACATGGCACAGGCAGAAAAGAGAGATCTCAACAAAGAATCTCCACTGACTGTTCGTGTCAACCAAACTGCGTTGACAAGAGTGCATTAAGTAGTATTAAGTACAGAAACCTCATTTGACTCCGCCGCAGTGTATTGTTCTCGTATCTTTAACTTTGCAAGGCAGCTTCAAAGGCATTTTATTAAGGGAGCGCCTTCTCCTGGCAGCCTCCAACATTTCTCTGCTTCGCCCTGGAGTCTATGACACTGTTACATAACCTCACATTGAAGAAACCCACACTGTGACCTTAGAATTATAAAAAATTGAAATATTACATAATTCCTAATCCATTTACTTATTGGTATCGCTCTGGGCTGAGTGCTCGGACCTATTGTTCCAGTCAAAACAGCAAAACATGATTTGTTCAATCCATGTTCGCCTACTTTTCTTTAAAGATCTGAGGGAAGCTTCCCTCAAGAAACAGGGATTTGGACACAAGCACCAACAGATGTGGAAAAATGTAGGCTCAGCCCCCCCCCCCCCCGGATAAATTTCATAAAGACTCGCAAGGGAGGGAGGGAGTGAGAGAGGGAGGGAGAAACAAAGAAGGAAGGGCGTGAAGGAAGCATGCATACGTCTGCGCTGTCCCACTGACCTAGAAACGACGTAAAGCGGTAAACACTCCCTGTCTTTGACGGTGCGCCATAAAATAGGTCAGTGGGACTGCATGGGAGGGAGGGCAGGAGAGGGAAAGAGTGCATTAGAATGCACGCTAAAAATAGAGCGACAGAGAGAGGTGAGGGAGGGAGGGAGGGAGGAAGCGGAGGGGTGACTGACGGGAGGAATTTGTTCGGTGGAAACGAGAGGAATTTTACAACAAACTGCGACACGGAGGGAACGGGGAAGAAATGGGACCCACTTCAAAACGCCATCTGCCCAAAAATCGGATTACGAAAAGCCCCGGTGGTTTTTCATGCAACATTGATTCCAGCGCACTCAGGAAACCTGAATGTAGCATGCAACTATGTGCATCAATGGCAGAAGAAAAACGATAGGGAGATAGGGACACGGCATTGACGTCAGAGCACACACCCATCGCTGCAGCCAAATTCACACATAACAGCCTCTCTCTCCCTCCCTCTCTCTCTCTCTCTGGACTGCATGGGGAGGGGCTGCTGTTGTTGCTCGCAACGTACGTGCTTTGAATTTCTCCTGTTGCGGAGCAGGACTTGTGTAACACATGCATATTATATAGCAGCAGAGGTAACTGGCTGTGAATGCCTCCAATCTGCCCTCATTCACTCCTCTCTGTCTGCCGTTCACTGAATTAACAAGAAAACGAGAATCAAAAAAATAAATACTGGGCTAATTTCACTGAGGAATTGGCTCTTTGTGCTAAAGTCAATTTCCATGACATTACACGGGGATGATTCCCCCGCAGCTACTGTGTCACTACGGGGGAAAACACGGAGAAAGGAAGTAGTTCCCAGACACTTGCCGCTCGGGGAGGAATGCTTCACCTCTGACCTGCTCTGAGGCAAGTGTGAGTAAAACGCAAGGCATCCTCCTCCCCCCCTCCTCCATCTTTTAAGTGATCCAACACCACACACGTGGAAGGGGCCCCTGCAAATGGCCTCCATTTTGTCCCATGGTTTGTGTGTCAAGAAACAAAAACTCGGGAGGCAGGAATCCAGACATACCAGGTCAACTAATGAGACCTACATGACTGCGTGTAGTTCAACATTTCCTCAGAGCCATATGTGGCTAGGAGAACTTCAACTTGCACTAGTGGCGTGTTACCGATGAATGCATCTTAGAGAAAAAAGCCTATGAATGTGATTAAGAGTGAATTGAATAAGAAATGACCTTATTTTGAAATGAGCAGTTATGTAATGGTTTGAATATTACCTCGTGATAGCTAACTTGTATGGGAATCATTTGACCTACATCCTTTGGCTCGAGTCACCGTAGCGAGAGAAAACTGGTCCAAATAGTAACTAAACTGGTTATGAGACAGTAGTCCTGCATTCTTCAGGGTTAGGACAGATGGACAGAGTGGACAAAGTAGTCCACGGCTTGCCCCTGTACACCTCTTGCGTCTCCTCACCCAGATACCGCTCTGACCTAAATTCAGAGACCTGGCAGGGACAGCGTCATGTAGACTGTGAAATCCAGAGCAGCTGGCAGTGGGGCAGAACTCTGCCTGGCCTTCACACACAGGGGTTTCCATGCATTGCATCACATCCTGAATGTTCACTTGTGCTAATTTCCCAACAAAGGCCCTGGCATGGACGCGCGCCGGGAGAGCTTTGTGTCTGAGACAGGAAACACGGTTAAATCTGGTTTAGCCTCACTTCTGCTTTTATTTCCCTCTCGTGTTTTCTACAGAGGAGAGAAGATGTTAAAAATAGCCGACAGACACTGAGCAGCTGGGTCACGGCACAGATGAAGGAGCCTCTATAAAATGCAATCTCCCTAAATTTCTATCCGCTCGGAGATAAGTGTCTGGTGTGGATGTGGGTGTGAGGAGGGATGGGGAGGAAAAAGCACAGGGTGTGAACGGGAATCAATTACAGGCCTGGTTGTCCCGAGAGAGAAGTGCAGTTTATTGCTTCTCCCTGCTGTGCCTGGTTATGTCATAGCCTCCAACTCTGTGAAAGCCAGGCTCTGTGCTTTACTTACCTCACCTCTGGAGTACAAGCATCCAGCCAGCCAGACTGAGAATAGAGACGAGACACTGACTACTTATTGTCTACTTTTAGCATCTGTTACTCTGATAGTGATGTAACCCCAGTGTATCGGCGTTATACACACGCCAGGTTTGAAGAAGTGGGTCAATAGATCTTAGGTAATTATTGCATTGTTGTGTTTCTGTATTTGCGTATATTTCTTTTAAGGCATTCTGGCTGCTGGTCAAGAAAATGGAGTCATAAAAATGATGATGCTGTTTGTAGTGAAGCTGAGTGAACATTCAGAATCAGAACCTAGTGTTGCTAGGTTTTCATTGTATTCTAATTTTCTTACATTTCAAACATTTGATAAATGCTTTTTTGTTTGGCACTGTAGTTTATCATTCATTATCATATTCTAAATTTTGTCAGATTTGGTTTTTTTGCTTGAAATATTATCAATGGCCTCATTGATAATCAATCAGTCCCTATTCATGATGTATTTGTGATTACTATTCTTACACAATGTCAATACAGGGTATCCATTCTTACATAGAACGATGTTATTGTTTCACAATTTATTTAGCTTTCCTAAAATAAAATAGATTAAGATAAAAAAAAATCTTGAGTGGAATTAAGTAAAAAAAAAATCATATCATAAAATTTTACATTTAAATTGAATGTTGAATATATAAGAAAAAGCCACGGGGTAATGTTTACATTGGCTGGAGGGATGGTTTAATTCTAAATATTAAAAAATATATAATAGCATCATGCAGATAGACGCATTTAGCAGAGGACCACGTGCAGGGTCTGCTGTAAACCCCAATGTGTGTGTGTGCATTAAACACACTGCTGCCCCTTCCCCAGGAAAACACCTCCATGAGGGATATTACGTCGCCTTGACATTGAGCTCAGACTGTGGAGTCCAGCTCCGTGTCTCCCGCCGCTGCCTCGTGGAATCACCACGGCGTGAAAAACACACACACACAAAGAGGAGGAAAAAAAATGGCCACAGAGTACAAAAACACGAACGCGTGTTTCCCTGAAATTTGACACAAAGAGCGGCCGCGGATGTCTGGAAGTCACGGGCGGACACGCGGGGGGTTCACGGCCGGTGAGAGAAGAGTCGCCATGTGAACAATACCCGGCCATGAGCATCATGTCCTCATGTCCGCACACGCACACACACACACACACACACACACACACACACAGCTACATGTTCTACACAATAACACACAACGATGTGAGAAAAGGCAGACACATACCTGCTCGGTGTTCTGGAGGAGAAGAAAGAAAAAAAGGTTTCCCCGACACAAAGCTGTCGTTCTCCGGCTTCCTCCGCTCCTCGTGTTTTCTCCACAGAGACGGGAACAAAAACACGTCGCGAGCAAGAGACTGTGAGAAGTTTGTCCGTGGTCCGGGTCGTGGTCCTGCTGCTGCTGCTGCTGGCGGCGGTGTGTGAACAGGACTCGGTGCTAGTTGGAGTCAGTGGCTCGGCTCGACTGGATGCGCTCTGCGTGAGAGTGTGAGTCCGCCTTGGCTGGTGCTGCCTTGTGTGTGTTGTTCTGTGCTGTAATCGCTGTGCGCGTGCGCGTGCGCCGGCCGACTCTTTGCTCCAGTTTCTCCGGCTCCCTTTCGAGAAATATGTGTTAGTAGGTCAGCGGTTGCATAACAGCTCTTAGGCTGCCTAGTCACGTTTTTGTCCTCTGTGTCTCCTCGCGACACTTTCTTTGTGCGAGCGCCGGCGCGAGACTGCGTGGTCGGTGTGTTTTTAACCTGTGGTTACACCTGGAGCCCTCGCGCCGAAGTTTGTGGTTCGCGCCGGCTCCATGTTGAGAGACGAGGTGTCCGATAATAGCGTGTCGCGGCTTGTTCCTACACCGCGCGAGCCGCCTGCCAGCACGCTCAGTGTTTACCGTCACACGGGTCTGTTTCATCGCGTTTGCGACGCAGACACCGTTAATGTGTTTGTTTGATTCATCCTTGTGATGATGCGCGCGCTCATTTGACTCTGAAACGAACTGTGACGTTATGCTCATTATTCCCATGATGTCTGTTATAGTCGGATAGACGCATGGTATATATAACTGCACATACACGCACATGTACATATATACACTCACTCATGTACACACACAGTCATACATATGTCATATATGTACATATACGTACACATCATACATACATATATACATATACCACACACACACTCATAACTAAACAACACATTGTCCCTGCTGACATTGAAATGAACTTAGATCTCTCAGACTAATATATTGTGATTCTGTGTTCCCTCCTATTTCATGTCTGCCAATAGCAACATGTATAATTTGACCTACATCTACACACTGCACCTTTAAAGTGTCATTGGTTGATACAACCTGGTAGTATCACAGACAGAGGATACTTTGTATGTAGAGTTTTACAGTACCTAAAGGCAAATGTACTGTCTGTATAGATAAAGGGAGATTTACAGCTACTTTTTGTGTGTGCTGAAACTCCTGGATGTGTCAACTTCGCTTAATGGCACAGATAGAACAGGGAAATACCATTGACTGTGTGTATTATGATGTGATACACTGTTATGATACATCAGAAAGGTTGTTTCCTTTCGATTCTGGTGTGCAGATCCACTTTTACATTCTTGCACATTTGCTCTGCACTCGTAAAAGTGTGATTGTATCATCATCGTTTTGTTAGGAGGCGTTGACCATAATATGCTGCTGCATTGTTTTGATGAGATATATTCATCCTCTTCCTGTTTAGTTGATTCTAGTGGTGAATGTGGATGAATCCCAATGACACCATTTATTCCCTGTCACTTCAAAAATAATAATTTTTTTTCAATGTATTCATTCATTCTCTTTTTTCCAATGAGTTGTCTAATCAATTATGTTACGAGAAAGGAATGCTGAACACCAGGGTCCATCTTTCTGTTGTTGCCTAGAAAACAAAGCACAATGTAGCATTTTTTTTTAGGTTGTCCAATCGTTTCATCCGCTTCATTTTTTGGTTTATCTTCACAGGAAGAGGAAGTGTGTTATCTGCTTCTGAGCATTTGTGTTTATTATCCCACAGAAGCCTGTTGTCCTCATCAGCACCATATTTCATGTGTGATTACGTCAGCCCTGTTTTGTATCAGACACACATCCAGCTCCAAGCCACTCTCCCACTTACATCCCTTCCCCCTGCTTTGTCTCTGCACCCCCCCCCCCCCCCCCCCCCCCCCCCCCCCCCCCCTCTTCCAATCTCTGCACCCCCCGCCCCCCCCCCCACACACACACACACCATACACTATCACTATCACTACCTCCATTACACCATGTTGGGGGAAAACAGTGGCCTTGAACTTGTCTAGCTCCTCCCCCCACACCATTTCTGTGCTGGAACCACCAACCCCCAACACATTGCTCCATCTCTGCATGCAGCTGCCTCTGCATGCAGGCATTCCCTTGGCAACCGTGGTGGGTGCCTGCCTAGCAACCAAAAAGGCTCTGGCTCCTTCCTCTGTGGTATGGGGGGTTGCAGACAGGGCTGGATGAAGATTGATCACAGACAAAAGATATGTGGAGGAACACCTTGTTGTTGTAGTGGAGACAGTGAGACGCAGAGTTATCAGACAAACACTGTGTTTGTGCAGCAGCAGCAGCAGCAGCAGCAGTACACAATATCTGTAGATACTCTCCATGAACCTCACATTAAGATCTATTTGTGTGTACGTGTAATTTCCAGGCTGCTGCTTCATGCGTCACTGTGCTTTGTGCATGAGGCTATTTATATGAATGTACATGTGCTGCACTCATTGCAGTGTGTGTGGCACTGCAGGCATCACAATGGAGGAGACGACCTCTGCCGTAACACTGTTGTGCATGAATGAATGAGTGAATGGCTGTTTCACTGCGGTTGAGGATACCTGGCGCCCCCTTGTGTTGATTCATAAAAACTGTAGCAAAGAATGAAATGAAAGAACCCAGGGCAGAATAATATCATTCACAGGGATACATGACTTTTGCACTGAAACTGCATCATTTAGCGGTTGCTGCAGTTTTTTCCCCGTCGCTGTGAGAAACTACCTGCAGCTTCACCCTGTCTCCAGGTGCTAATGTATTCTGAACCCGCACCCTTAGTTTCCATTCGGGCCAATCAGTCTCCACCGCAGCTTCTTGGGCCCTAAAAATAGCTTTTCTATTGCTGACGTGGACGATGAGTCATGCAGAGCAGCCTCACTCCTCTCACTCCTCTCCCTCTCCCTGTCATATACCCCCCCCCCCCCCCCCCACCACCACCCCAACCCCACCCCAGCCCCACCGCCATCACTCCAATGACCTTTGTCAATGACAAGGTGGCACGGCGGAATTCTTTAGGGTTGAAAAACCACAATGAAACTACATCATTCTAGAAAACGCGTCGTTCACTCTGTTGACCAGAATCGACTTTTCTCTCTGCGGCGCAGTGAGTGTGTGATGTAACGCGAACTGCAGCTGCTCCGAGCAGTCGTGCAGGGTGATGGCTCAAAATGCACGTAGCCCTCAGAGCCAGTCACCTAGCAGTTATATCATCCGTCATTCAGTCATAAATGATTCACAAGTCGTTCGGACAAAAGATTCTTTTATTTTCAAACACTTCTGAGCAGTGGTGGTTACAGCCATTTCTGAGATAACCCAGAAGTTGATACAGTGACGAGCAGAAAAGCCACAGGACTGTCCCGCATGTTAAAGGTGCAGCGTGTAAGATTTGGTGACCTCTAGTGGTGAAGATGCATGAAGTATCCATCACCTCATCCTCACCCTTCTGAACATGCAGGGTAGACTTCAGTTGCCATTAAAACTCAAAATATATGTAAAAAAAAAACATGGCGGCCCCCGTAGAGAGGACCCGCTTCTCATGTACATATACATTCATGGGCTCATTTAAGTGGAATGGGAAAAAGATTAAACATTGAATTGATTATGAATTCATAAACATGGCAGTATATAATCGCTTTGCAATATCTTTAGAGGTGACAAAAATGACCCAAATCCTTCACACTGCACCTTTAAATGTGTCATACATGTAACATGTTGTACATATCCTGAGCTGAAAGGGTTTGTAAGCATATGCAACATGTTTGCAGTTGAGTTGAACGTGGTACAACTGCGGTTTATTACAAATCATAACATGCTGAGTATTGAACATGCTCCTCCAGACTTGATCTGTTTCACATCAGGAACTCAAAACCGAATCACGCGTGATTCATCTTCAGTTCTTCAATAACCTTTGTTTCAAGAGTTGTGATTCCTGACAGTGGCGTATCCTCTTCATCGCAGAGGTTACTAAACCAGACTCCTCCAGTAAAAACAGGTGGGGTTATTCAAGAAAAGTCCATCACGTCAGATCTGGACATCATCTGTCAGTCAGTGAGATCGTATTCGGGATCCGTCCGTGGGCTTTGATGTGCCTTTGATCTCCCTCGGTTCAAGTGCTTTTGGCGAGCAGCTGCTGCGAGAAGAGACGCTTGAGTTGAGCCACTTCCTGTGACAAGCAGCTGATCTGCGACCTCAGGCTGACGTCCTCACTCACATGCTTACTGTCCCTGGAGCCGTGCAGCGTGGAGTGAGGGTTATACGACCCAGAGGACAGACCCTGGTACTGCTGCTGCTGCTGCTGCTGCTGCTGCTGCTGCTGCCCACCACCACCACCACCACTACTACCACTCGCCTCCTCCCTCGACCACGGCGCCTGACCCTCTGCCCGACCGTCCCACCCCGCCCTCGCCTGCATGTTGGGCCCCACCATGGCAACGGGCGCTTCACTGTGTCTGTTGTCAGAGGAGGGAGACGTGTCCCCCACTCCGTCAGCGCTTCCACTCGGGCCTTTGAAGCGCAGCTTGTGCGGGAGGCTCCGCAGAGCCTCCGGGCCCGAGTCTTGCCGGCCGACGTACGCTCCCTCCAGGGGACAGGCGTGGGAGTCGTAGCCGCCCTGATGCTCCTCCGCCGGCCCCCTCGGCGACGGGCCACTGCGTTCGCTCAGCGCGTCGTCAAAAAACACGGGGCTGCCCACGTTCGAGCCGCACAAGGTGGAGACGCCCGAGTCCTCGCACGCACTGTGAGCGGGCGGCGGGCCGGCCGCCCTGGGCCCGTACACGGAGGCCTGCTGTGGGGGGTGGAGCTGGTGTGTGTTGAGATATGGGGGTCCGTGAGAGTCGGCGTGAGGCTGGTAGTAGTGCGTGGTGGTGTGGGGTGGGTGTGCACACAGGGGAAGAGAGAGGGGCAGGATGCTGACGTCGGACGGGTCCTTCACCAGGCCGAAGCGGAACTTGAAGGCCAGCAGCTCGGCCCTCAGGCGAGCGTTCTCCTCCAGCAGAGCCAGGACCCTCCTCTCCAGTACCATGTCGTTGGCTCGCCGGCGCTCCCGCGACCTCTTGGCGGCCTCGTTGTTTTTCCTCCGCTTGTCCCAGTAGCCCGGGTCTTTCTTCTCGTTGGGGGTGAACTCCCGTTTGCGCCGACCGCCGCCGCCGCCGTCTTCGTCGCAGCTGCTGCTGCTGGCCTTCGACTCGACGCTGGCCAGGCTCTCCTTGAGCTGCAGGGAAAAGGTGCGGCCCAGGAGGCTCCGGGCCAGGTGGCCGGAGGAGGTCAGGATGGAGACGGCCTCGTCGGCGAGGGCCCCTCCCACCCCGCCCAGGGGCCGGGACTCCGCTCCCTCCACACCACGCAGTGGCGGCACCGTCAGCTCCTGGATGGCGGCGCCCATTGTCTGACCCGTCATGCTCCAACGGTCACTGCACGGCCTGAGGGGAGTGAAACAAATGGGAATGGCACCACCTAGTGGTGGAAAACACACAAACACTTGAGATGAGGGTTTGTTTACACTGTTGCAGAGAACTGAAACATTGCATCTGTGTTTACTTTACGGAGCATGATTCAAAGAAACACACTGAGCAGACTCAACAGTATAATCAGATAAGTAAACGAACCCTAAGATATATACCTCGTGTTACATTGTTATCACAACTGCAGTTTCAATCATGAAATCGTAATATATTGCATTCGTAACAACTTGTACACAATGTCGTTTAGGTGGCATCGAATAGGCAAAGTCATTTCAAGGATATTTTCAAGTTGGCATTTGATCAGACATGTTTCACATATGTACAGTACATCTTCAGCTGCATCAAAAAAATATTATTGAGACAGAATGAATGAACACCATCCAAACAAGTCAGACTCTCGATAGATGAAGGACCATCTCTTGTTTGTTGTTGACATGGAAGTTCTCACAAACAGGACAACAACACATAAACATCACGCCGTGATGGATGAACACAGGCTCTTTCAGATACAACACGAGAGCAGCGTTCGCAGTCAGTGAGGAGAACATGTTACTTACAGTCAGGCAGCAGAGTGGACGTGATGTGAGCTGAGAAGCCGTCACACACTCGCGGAGGAGAACACGTGGAGCTCCACGACACGTCGGGATGTTTCGACAAACTCAGCCCTGCATCAGTGTGACTCCTTCCCTCGGCTCATCGGTTCAGCTGGGGTCGGATCCTCACCCCGTCTGACCCCTCCTCCTCCTCCTCCTCCTCCTCCTCCTCCCCCCCCTCCTCCTCCTCCTCCTCCCTCCTCCCCCCTCCTCCTCCAACAGGAAGCAGTCTAACCACAGCTCCGCAGCTTTAGCTCGAACCCATGCTGTTCTAACATGTCAAAGGGCCAGTGTGCAAGATTAAAACAGAAGTTAGAGCTGTTCTTGTGAGCATAGATACACATATAGTAATCATAATGTTTTATTTTATTTTATTTTATTTTTTTTAATAACTGTATAATGAACTGAATGTGTGACTCACTGTCGCCACCATAGTATGAGCTCTTTGTAGTTCCATCCTCTCTCATGTTTTCACAGTGGCCCAGAATGGTCAATTTAACACCCTTTGAGTTTTGTAATAATGGAATGCTTTGCCTATTTCTGGAGGGGAGGTGAGAGATGACGGGTGTACATCTGCAGTTTCACCTCTAGGAGTCACTCAATTCCATGCACCGTGCCTTTAAGTGTGAGCTGCTCAAGAGAAAATCCAGATCTTACATAAGTGACGAGATTCCACTGTGGAAACTCAAAGAGTTAAATGTCCATTCAGTCAGATTTCCATTTCTGTAGGCGTAAATGAATTCAGAGAATAATACATGTTATGTTTGAACAGTGACATGAGTTTGAATAATAACTGAATCATACCACAGAGCAGTATATGGGAGAGTATATGAGTATTGGTAACACACTGTCATCACCACGTGTCACAAACTCCACACCCTTAAATGTGATTCAGCTGGAGTCAACATGCAACAAACCCAATAGTAAGAATACATTATGAACCAAATGCTGCGACCAAAAGAAACTTCAACTCACAGACGACATGATGATACGTCCACATTTAAATTCACAATCATTGAATTCACAATATATACAAGTATATACATTTTAATGTACTGCTCATCTATCTATCTACCTTCCTACCTACCTACCTATCTATCTATCATCCATCCCACCCATCTATCTATCTATGGGCCGTCATGTGATCATGTCCATTCACCTGTAAACAAAGACTCCATCTACCTACCGCTACATTCTGTGATGGGAATGTCATCGGTTTTAGCTAAGATTCCACATAGTTTACGTTTTGATTTGAAAAAAAGTCTCAGTATATTTGAGTCTGGATCAAAGTGGTAGACACACAAACAGAGGCACTGTGTCATGCTGGGATCCGTGCCCAACACCTGCATGGGTCACCAGGACATGGCCAAACAAGGTGCTGCATGTGACCACATGTCCTTCGGTAAACATTCTACAAACACATTTGTACCTGGAAGAGTGGCACGTGCTTTTATTCTGGCTTATCGTGCTGTGTCCTGACACTCGACGTGTTATGTCTTAAACACACACATACACACACACAGACACACACACACACACACACACACTCACACACACACAAATGTCATGCTGATCTTGGTATTTAACACAATCGGTTTGATTCAGTTTAAACCGGGTCATCAACCCTCACGTACATTTTCAATTTCAATTTCTAACATAAAAAAAAACAAACATCAAGTCTATTTTCCAATTTGTTGAATTTTATCTCTTGTAATTCTGAGACAAGATGATGAATTGGAAACTTGCAACACACACACACACACACACACACACACACACACACACACACACAC
>JAFBJT010106397.1:31248-66574 GCA_016785325.1 Chascanopsetta lugubris
TAGGGGGCGGGGGGGGGCACAGTGGTGCAGTGGTGCCTTGGAGCAACAGGGTTCAAATCCAATTAACTATCTGTGTCTGCATACAGGGGTTCTACAGGTAATCAATCTTCCCGTACACACAGAAAAGGTCAAAGGAGACATTTCTATTTTAGTGTTTTGGGGTCATGAATTTTATTTGGTGTCCTCATACCGTCCACCGCTCCGGCTCCTGTATCCACTCTCTCCCTGAAATGCTCTGTAGAGCTCTTGCCCCTCCCTCATAGCAAAGCCCTGACTGCTCTGATTGGCCAGCGGGCCCCAGCCCCTGTGGTGGGTCGACTACACCGAGCCAAAATAGGAAGTATTCCATCCACTCACATGACAAAACACCTGTGCTGACATGAGCTAGAATAGGAAGTGGGGGGGGGGGGAATTGAAGAGAAGGAGAAACTGTGTTTTCTGTGATACACAGCGCCCCCTCTGGTGTGGAACACTCATACCATACAACATATAATGGGTGGATTAATCCATTGAGATACTTAGCCACAGGGCACAAGCACACAAACACAATGACTTCTCAAAATAACTCTTCAAACTTAAAGCCATTCACATCTCTGGAGTCTGCTGCTCACGACCTCGTGGCCTTCTGTCTGCTCTGTGATTGGTTAAAAACAAATATCCGATACCCTCATATACACCCTTGTTGAAAACAGGGTGGGATCGAGACACAGGCGGAAACAAAACCCTCTGATTTGCCGCTTGTGTGCATATGAATGTGTCGTCTTGTTATGATCCACACCGCTGGATCCATTTTTAATGTGCCGCAAAGATTCAGGGACGCGTCAGGAAACAAGAAAGACTCCTCAGCCTCCAAATCTACAGTGTCATTTGAGAAGAAGAAGCCAAAAGATGTCGACGGCAACAGGCCAGATTGTTTAGCCGGGTTTTTACACAGCACACTGGCCCCCTGAGGTGGAGCCGAGAGCTGCCGTAAAACGCAATTTACATGTTTCTATAGCTCTGTTTACAGACACGAGCATGAGCTAATACCCTCATTCGCAGATTAACAGCAACCGAAATGGCAGGGATTAAGTGTCGGGGGGAAAAAATCGTAAAATTCAGATTTTTTTTCAATTCTTTGAAATATTTCTATACACTGATACTGCCATTTTACTCAAACTGCAACATGACTGTGTTAAAGGTCCAGTATGTACATACTGTATTTAAGTGACATTATTTCCATTTCTATTGGAATGGACAGTATCTAAAATGATTTCATGTGAGTAGATCAACTTAAATTTTGAATTATTGTTTTCCTTACCATAGTATTTTATTCTATATCTGGAGTGGGTCCTCTCCACTGAGGCCACACCATGTTTTTTACAATAGCCCTGAATGGACAAACAAAGTACGTTTTGAGAATTAACAAGTGAGAGCTAGCGTTCACCACTGAATCCTACACACTGTACCTTTAATAATAAAGTATATAAGGTAGGGTGATGTAAGGCAAGGTAAGAATCGTTTCTTCGAAAGGTGAAGTGGGAATTAGTGGCATCCAGTGGTGAAGTTGCATGCTGCAGCTGAGTGACCCTCACATCGGCGATTCAATTTTCATTCAAACTCAACATGGCCGCCTCATCAGAGGACTTGCTCCTAATGTAAACAACAGCATCCTTCATCCCGTCCAATCAGGTGAGAGCACACATATCAAAGACGCAAACTAGATGTTCCAAATTCCATCTCTGCCAACAGTAAAGGAAACAACTACACCTATTTCTTCTGAACTGGACCTTTAATCACAGATGCTCCACATCACTATTCAAACAGTGGTATCAAAAGACATCCCAGCGAGGTTTCCACGGGATTTGGTGTCTGGATTTATATCAATCATCACACAGGGAGGTTAAGCTTGTTTAGAAATGAGCTGAGCCAAAACAAAAAAAAAAGTGTGTGACTTTGACAGTGTCTTTGTTTCACTTATATATATATATATATATATATATATTTTTTTTTTTTGTATTCTTTAAATGGCTCCATGTTTCCCACCAGGAGGAAAACAATTTACATTTTTACCTGATCCGTCTCTGCTCCCATGATATTACAGAAAAGTTGACAAAAGACCTTGTACTACATGCATGCTCTTACCTTTAATTTTATTTAGTATGTGCCCACCACAGCCTCCTGGGTGTGGCGTGTGGGAATAGAGAAAAAAAATGATATAGGAGGCTAAATTTATACAAGGAGCCACGGCGGCGGAAGCCTTTGACAATAAGGGATAGAGCCATCATCGGAGCCGCCCACAGGGGTTGCTAAAGTGCGAAGAAGCGCCACCTCCGAGAGCTGCCACCGGCTTTTTGTAATTTTTTTTCATGGAACCTGGGACGGGGGGGGGGGGGGGGGGGTATGCGGGGAGGGGGGGGGGGATATGCAAATGAACCCGCCGTATGCCGGGGCGCTGAGGGGGCGGAGCAGGTGTGGGCGGGAGGAATGAGGTCCACGGAGGCGCGGGGCACATGCACTTGCAAGGGGGTGGCGGGAAGGAGCTAATGAAGTGGCGATGCCCCGGCGCCGGTGGCTGTGTCCTCGCTCCGGAGCTACAAATGAGCTGCTGTGGAGGGAAGGGACAGTGGGGCAGACAGCTTTGTTTTGATTCACTATATCCGGGGGGAAATAGTGTTTTTGTTTCGATTTTTTTCAAAACCGTGTGCATGATTCACACTGTGAAATGACATAGCACGGTGAGAGCTACTCCAATTTGGGCCTTAGAGTTGACACGAGGGAGAGCTGCGACTTTTTGTTGCCGGCTCATTTCCGGCTTCCCACCGGGGGGCGCTGGTGAGAGCTACTCCAACTTGGGCCTTAGAGTTGACACGAGGGAGAGCTGCGACTTTTTGTTGCCGGCTCATTTACGGCTTCCCACCGGGGGGCGCTGGTGATTTCGGAAAGGTTGGTTGTCGTGTCATTCGGAGCGGCGCCTGGTTCCCGCCGCACCGCGTGGCGGCAGAATGGCGGCCTGAGGTGCACCCGGCGATGTGGACACGCGGTGCATGAGACAAACAAACAAACAAACAAGCGCCACAGGAACGCAAACAAATGAAATCCCTAAATCTGCCCTCGTCTTACCTTGCATGTGCACAATCCTTTTCCGAGGTAGGGGGTCTCTGAGACTCACCATAATTTGATTATTATTTTTGTTTTATTCTCCTACTTCCTTTGCATCCTCCCCCCGGTTAAAACAATGCAGTGGGGGAGGCGTCACACGGGCACCGAATAGTTCCCGGCGACGCTCAAAAGCTACAATAAAAGTTGAATTTCTGTTTTAATCAGAGTTTTCACAAGTTTCCTGGGCGCACTCGGGGGCCACACCGACACAAAAACACCATCCCTCACAGCTTTGTGTGCAATGTGAGCGACTGTGTGAAAATGTCAAAGAGGGAATTCGGACAGTGTTTTGTGCCGAGCCTTAATCTTCGGCACACAAACACGGCAGCCGGGCCGCCACACTGCTGTTTGACCAATTATAATTGTTTTGTGTTATTGTGTGAAACAACTTTCTCGCGCTGGCGGAAAGAATGGCAGCCGCTTCTAACAATGATCACATGAGGTCGCCGCTGTCTCTTCCTCAATTGCGGGATTATCCATTTGCTGTCAACAGTAACGGTTCTCTGATCATGAATAAGAGGCAAATATACGTTACATATTTAAAGGGGGGGCAATTTGAATACTGATATTAGAGAGTATAAATTCTTATTATGAGTTCAAATACTGATATTCTGATCCATATGGATAAAAAAACAACAACAAATAACCAGGTCAGCACCATAGATAATTACGATTAGAATTATTCTTATTTTTAAGTAACATTAATTACAAAAGTATTGTTTATAGTAAATATGTTGTGATCAAGAATCATCATTAATCATATGTATCTAAGTCTTGTATATTTATAAATATAATTTATTATTATAATCAAATAATTATCAAGAGACCAAACACGCAGATAATGACCTTAAAGCATGCTGGAATAATCTGTAAATGTCTGCTAGGGGGCGCTGTCATGGGAACTTCAACACACCTAGTTTCGACCCCTGGCCGTAATTACATCATAAGGCCTCCGATATACATATATGGTCATTTGGTTCAGGGTACGGGGAAACTTGACCACGCCCACCAAGCAGAGGAATACACCTACACCTGATGAGAGGGTGGGACTTACAACGACAACGTTCGGCACACCAGGGGGTTCCTAGAGATCGGCCAATCAGGAGGAAGCGGGCTTTCAATACTTAGACTGTCGAGAGTCCCGCTCCAAATATAGCGAAACTCCCTTTCACCATGCATCCATTGAATATGAACGTGTCGGCTCGATACATATTTAGATACTTGCTCTTCAATGTAAACACATCGATCCTCACTCACTGACACTGGCTGGACTTTCCGTCCTAATCAGAGGTTGCACATCACTCACTCGCCGAGCGTCACGGTGACTGATATCTCCATTACGGCCGACCAACGCGGCGAATGCGTCCGGCCTCGCCGCCCCTCGCCTGCAGTCGTCGCTCTGCTTAGTTGGACATCGATCACCACGGGAAGAGAGTGGACGGCTCCGTGTTTGTCTAATGATGGGAGCCCCCAAAACAATCTCCAGACACATAATGAGAATATAGACGGCACTTCTGCGCCGCTGTTTCAGGCGGACGCGGCCGAATGCAGGAGTCTCTCTCGGCATGCGAGTCCTCCCAGCGCGCACCTTCAAGTAATGGCCATCACCATGGTGACCAGGTGACCCGTGCTAGCAATTAGGAGTCCCTAACAGGCTCGGAGCGGGCGAGTGGAGCATACATTATGTAAAACACGGTCCCTGAGAAAGTCCCCCTCACGCCCCCCCCCCACGCCCCTCCAACGCCCCCGGCCCCAGCCATCGGCCTTGCTCCTTTTTAATCCGATACATTCTTGTTATAAAAACCAACAACGCGCGCGTCATGGGGAGGAAGGCAGACGGCGACGCGCAACTCCACGTAGGTGAGGCAGGGAGGAGTTGTGGGAAAGAGCAAAAGAGAGCGAGAGAGAGAGAGAGAGAGCGAGAACTCACTCGGTTCAAATTTGCAGGTTTTTCCACCATAATTTTCTTTTCATGACGGAGAAAGGCAAAAAAAAAAAAAGAAATAGCCTCCCACTGTGTTTTTACATACGTGGCGGCACCGCGCCGGACTGACTTTTAAACATGATTGGCTTGTTAGAGTGCACAGACAATTGGCTGAATATATGCGGCGCCCATGGTTGTAAAAGTCCAAATTGCACACCTAGTTTAAAAGCCTCTTTTGTACAGATTTATATGAGAGTTCCTTTGCCATTGTGTGTGTGTGTGTGTGTGTGTGTGTGTGTGTGTGTGTGTGTGTGTTTGCGTGCGTGTGTGTGTGTGTTACCTAGCAGCACGCAGCTCTGCTTTGTCTGCGACAGTATAAAACATTATACACAGTAATTATGAAAAAAAATATCTGCTCGGATGTTGTGGACCGGCAGTGGGGAACTCTCTTTTTGTCTCCCTAACGGGGCGATTTGAGGTTTTACAGCATCCTTTGAGGGCCGTGCTGAATTATCGACCACATCCATCACACTCATTTCTATAATGCAGTGTTTGGAAGGAGCAGTTTTTCACGCGGCATCTGAATATCAGATGGTCGTGATGAGAAAGCTACTCACAAGGGGGTTTGATCCAAAACGCGAATTCTCTCCTTTCACAGATATAAAAAAAAAACAAAGAAAAAAAGCCCTTCCTTGTACCAACTGCACTGGTGAGGGCACACTCAAAAAGCAGTTAGTTTGAATGTAATGATAATGATAGAATCTAATACTTTCTCACAGTGACTATTGGTATATCAGATTATTCGAACATTGTATACATCTCCGCTAATGTTGTAGTACCATCGAAAATCAAGGGGGGGCAGTGTAGCCAATACTTCAACCAAAATGATGTTCGGAGATGAGGAAGCGAATGTCAACACATTGCTGCCACGTTGGATCGCTATTGTTTATAACACAGCCCCAACACAAGTAACATAGATTTTAGAATCTGTACTCTGCACTGCCCTCTAGTGGAGGTTTTGTGTAAAGACATGCCATTGAAAAGGATGCATCGAAAATCATACACACAAGTTTTTTTTTTTCCATCTGCATGAGTTGTGAAGAGAATGTTTCTAGTCAAACACACTGCTGGGTAACAAAGGGGGCGCTAATTATCACATGAAACACTTTAGTTTGCCCGTCTTCCTGTTTGATCTGATTTCAATGCCGCTGCCATATGTTTGGTGCAGTTGACCAATCAGAGGACAGTGAGCCAGCTGTCCAATCGGAGCAGTCGGGCCTTTTGCGCGAGGGAGGGGCAGGAGCTCTACAGGCGGACAGCAGGAGCAAACTACAGTGTCTTTCTGGACATCTCGAATTAAAATGCATGACCCCAAAAAACACGCAGGCGATAAGTGCTGGGGCAATGTCGGACATCTACTTACCCGAGAGTTTGTTCTGGTGCAGAAACTCCATCTGCAGCTTCTGTCCGGCGCGCTGAGCCAAGAGGTAGGGCGTGGAGTGGGTCGCATCCCCGATGGCGCACAGAACATCTGCCCCGCTGAAGACCAGCGCCATGGTCTGCAGCACGTCGGGCGTCACCACGGCTGCACACAGCGCCTGTGCACGGGAATAAATAAGACAGAGGAGGGAGCGCATGAGGACTCATTCCTGGGGCCCGTGGGGTGATTTTTAACATGTGTGTGTTTCAGGGCTGCACATCCTTTGCTTTCACATCCACCTTAAACGACTGGACTAATAAAAGACAGAGGAGAAGCGGTTTCCTTTCCAGGCAGCCTGGTTAGCACCTTTAAAAGAAAATCCCAGACAGAGAACGAGTGAGAATGGTTCTCACTTCCCAGCGTCGAAGGAGCGGGAGCTCGCTGTGTCTGAGCGAGCCTGCGTCTCCACGGCAATTTGATAGAGGGCAAAGAGTCCATAAAGACTCGTCAGCAAGCCATATAAAGTTTCGAATCGAGTTCCCCCGCGCCGATCTCGAAAGAGAAGTTAAAATAAGATCAAACTTTAATGCGCCCACCGGGAATAATTAAAAAAAAATAAATAAATAAACGAATAATTCTGGAATACGGCAAATGAGAACAGGACAAATGGGCCATATTAAATATAATGAAACTAACAATTTCCATGGAGAGGAGGTGTCGCAATGACGACGTGAAAAACAACGAGATGGAGCGATGTAAGAGCGGCGGAGCAGACAGAGGAGTGGAATTGCAACTGGAAAGACAGAGACAGTTCGTTTCTCCTGACAACAACAACAACGTGAGGTACGACTGAATAAGTAAACAAGCCGGCAAAGCACATGAGCGTTCAACAGCGTGACGCCTCGACAGTATATGTAGCACCTTCATTCTAACCTTAAAGGGTCTTTATAGGCTACTGAAAAAACATGGCGGCCTCTGTGGAGAGAACCCGCTCCTGACATAAACAGTCTATCTTTATAAATGATAGAAAAACAGATGGATAAATAAATGAATGAATGAATGAATCTATAAACAAAAAACAAATAAAGAAAAAAAAATGTAGGTGATGGTACACTCTCAAAGAAATCAAAACACCTCAAATCTACACAGCAGGCACCCAGTGGCCACGGAAGGAACTGCACCTTAGACACAGGGAGACACCTGCTGTCCAGGTCACCTCCCCCCCGACATCAGGGCAGGGATCTCGTGTACTAACTGTTTAACGATGCAGAGGTGTTTGGTTAAATCTAAGTGCCCGTTCCTCTCGCTGTGAGCGGGCGAGATGAAAGAGGCGGCAGGAGAGAATTCAGACATTCTCTCCGTGTCTGGCTCTTTCCATCAGCTCAGTCAATTGATGTGACATTGTGCACGATGACCCGCGACAAAGTGGATCAACAGAGGAGTCGACTGGCAAATAGCGGAATTTTCAACGAGACGACCTCGCCTTTCATCGGACTTACATCGAGTCGGCAAGCGGGATCGATCGGCTGCAAACAAGCCGGATCCGTCTGAAAGTGAGGCACGACCGGCGCTGCGCACATATACACGCGCGCGCGCGCGCGCACGCACACACACACACACACACACACACACAAGCACGCGCGCACAGACACAACACAAACAAAGTACCTGTCAATACAATCTGGTCGCCCACACATAGGGACCTACACTGAGATGAAGAAGTGGGTGTGTGTGTGTGTGTGTGTGTGTGTGAGAGAGAGTGTTTGTTCATGGATTCAATTATTTTTACTTTTCTGCAAAATATAATAATCACATAATAATAATCATAAATATAACAATAATAATAACAATAGTAATAATAATCATCATCATCATCATAAATACATAATAATTTGTGTAAGAATATCATGAGTTAAGTTCAGTCTTTGCCCCCCCCACACACACACACACACACACACACACTCAGTCGATGGGGTCAGATTATGGCAAAATAGTCCCATGCAGCCTGGCCTTATTCTGTATCGTCTCTGGAAATGACCTTCCGTGTCACAGCAATTACCGCCGCCGCTAGAGGCTTCACGCGTGTTCACGTTTCGGGGTGTGCGTAATGATATAAGAGGGTCCTCTGACACCCCCACCCCCCCACACACACACCCCGCCCCCCTCCTCGCTAGGTCATGCGGCCTGCGGAGACTCCGTGGAGGTCAACGGGATATGAGCTTCTAATGGGGAACATGGGACCAGGAGGAGAAGGAGAAGGAGAGAGAGAGAGAGCGAGAGAGAGAGAGAGAGAGAGAGAGAGAGAGAGAGAGAGAGAGAGAGAGAGAGAGAGAGAGAGAGAGAGAGAGAGAGAAAGAGAGAGAGAGGGGAGGAATAAAAACAATGGAATAAGCACATATATTTTGAGATTACGCACAATCAGGTTTGAATCACCTCTGTGCCTTTTCAGATTTGCCTCATTGGCTCAGACTGACACTTCAAACGCTGATTCACTGTATGTGCAGATTCCGCTTCATGACCCCGGGCCCCGTAAAAACGCTCAGAACGCCATTGTGAGATTTTCAAAAATGCATGAATGTCAATGAGGAAATGTACTCATATTGTCGTCTTTGTTTAAGAGAGGCCTCCCGAAGGAATAGGTTTTATATAGCGCCGCATTTCTTTCTTTCTTTTTCCTATTCACTCCCACGTTACTGTAAGTAAATGTGACGACGAAGTGGAACGGCTTGTCCAATGAGATTAGACCCAGTGTCCTTGTTTACGGTTTTATTTTTCAAAGGTTGCCTCTGATTTATTACTTTATTCTAACATTGGTAGGGGCCATTTTGAAGAAGAGGGTTTATTATTATATCCCACCCCCCTGCCCCTCCACACACACACACACACACACACACACACACACACACATGTTGAGTCACGGTGTGTGTGTTTAGTGCCTCTATGACACGCTGATCCCTATCAAATCTGTTGAGCCCATTTATAAAGCCAGTCTAGACAGCAGGAAGGCAAACACAAACACCCACTTCTACTTCAGCTATTTCGATCTTCCTTTTACACACACACACACACACACACACACACACATAAATGTACCGGCACTGAGCAAACGCACAATTCATCACAGGACCTCTAGTGGACTATGGTTTTGTTCCTTTTCTTAAATGATACATATTTGAAAGACTATATTTTTTGTTCTTTTTTCATATTACAAATAAAGATTAGGCACATGATAAATTAATTAATCCATGATCATCTGCAAATCAACAATTTTCTTTTTTGCTTTGGAGACCCAACATTGAGATTGTCATATTAATACAATGTTTGTGGCACATATAAAGAAATGAAACAGCATTTATTGTATCCAAGTACTTGTATCCACTTTTATTTATCTTTAATCTTTACTTAGTGGTCGGCTGCAGTATGGGTCATAAATGTCGTCTCCTCCATGTTAGTCCACAAAAAGCCCTTACTGTCAATTTTGCTAGTGTTTATTTGTACATTTTGGGGCTAACCAAACAGAGTGACACATGATTGACAGGTGAGAGTCTCCTGATTGGTCGAGGGTATGTAGAGTATATATTTATGGAACCTTTAATACTGCATCTCCACAAGCAAGAAAACAACGTATGTCTGCACGTGTCATATCTGCTAAGCTGCTCTATAGTGGTGCAGAGCTGCACATGCCACAGACACGGTACCGGTGGGAATACTATGTTTACTTCGAAATTAGTTCCGGGGTCAGATATTTCACTTAATCGCCATGGAAACACATCGTGTGCTGTCAATGTGAAAAAAATTAAGTCTTAAGTCCAGAGGCCCTGCTTCACTCTTCCTGTCACACTACACCAAACAGCAAATTGACACGTCTGTAGAGCAGCCGCGCACATGTTCACATGCATGTGTACAGACACACACACACACACACACTTTCAAAAGCCAGTAAAGCTGCAATAAAACCGACCCAAGCGTTTCTGTTGTGGACCCTAATCCACTTTTCCACTCAGCTCTCTGGTGTATCTCCTTCCCGACGCCCTCTGCATCCCCATTCCTTCGCCTCCACTCAGGAAAACAATGCGAGGGGGCTAATCTGCGTAAACGCTGACGCAGGTGGAAACCGGCTGCTGTTTAAGACCCCTCTCTTTCAGAGGCTTTGTTTGCCGCAGCGATAAACCTTAAAGCGCGTACGGGCAGGACATAGGCGGGGGCCGCAGCTCGCTCAGGGCTGGGATCGATGCGACGCCCCCCTTTGCCATGTCTGGACTTATGCTGGGGTTTTAGCGGCCAGCCAGAAAGGTCAGGAAAATATGGGCTATTTCAGGGTGAGTGGATGCAGCTAATGGACTGCGACATGTGCCCCATGCTCCTCCGAAGTACAGACGGGGAAGGGGGGGCGGGGGGGGGAGGCGGTATTGTAAGGTGCCCACTTGCGACGGCACGGCTGGTGAAGCTTCGGCTGCACTTTGATCTCTTCGCGACAGACAATTAGTTACGAAACTACTGATGGAAAAAGCCATTAGAGGCTAAAAAAGAAGCCATTTCCTGATGTGTGACTGTTTTTGCAGTGATACTAATGGTCGCACTCCCCTGATATTGTTGTCTAAATGACAGTGATACATTATTTATAATGAAGCATTAAAGATAATATTTTTGGGACCGATGCCAACAGCAGTATAATGAGGAAAATGTCGTTGTTTTTTTATGTTAATGTATTGGCCCATTTATATTTTAATAACATGATGATGATGAATGGCTTGGCATTGAGTATTCATATTTATAAATACAAACAAAACCGTGAGAAAAAGAAATGCAATAAAATTAAATGAAAAAAAGTTTTATAAAAAATAATATGTATGAAGTGACCTAAATTTTTTTAATTAAATCAAATACAATTTCATTAAGATATACTTAAAATTATGAAGATGAAGAAAAATTGACGTATTTTAATTCTGTAAAACCTAACTTTGGAGAGTCCAGGTAACCAGAACAATGGGATATTCAACATCCAGGGGAAAAGTTAATTAAAATAAAAGCACATTTTTCAAATGAAGCTGTGACCATGTTTGCAATATCCTGTCGAAATAGCTCTAACACAAGATCAGTTTCTCTCCGTCTCCATGACGACCGTACCTGATTGAGCTGCTCCAGGTCCTGAAAGCCCTCCAGGACCCTGCGGTACTTCCTCTCCCTGTACTTCCTGCGGATGAAGGTGGCGCGCTGCTCCGCCGAGGCGGCGCTGTACAGCTCCTCCTCCATGGGAAGATTGGCGGCCCAGAAACTGTTGGCGTTCTCGTTCCCCACCTCCAGGAAGAGCTGAAACAGGAAGGAAAAACATACTACTGACATATAAACAGACGAGGAGAGGTCAGCAGCACTATAATACTCGGTCACACTGACCTCGACGAGCTCATTGCTCCAGATGCTGCTGTCCAACTTCAGGCTCCTCACTTTGGAAATACTGGGTCCGAGGGAGCGGTGCTGTCCTGTATAAAAATACACAAACAAACACTCATGAAACCTATTGACTACTCATTCAAATGTGAGAATCATTCCTTCTGTTCCTTAAAGGTGCCGTGTGTACGATTTGGTGACAGCTAGTGGTGAAGTCGCATGTTGTATCCATCACCTCACCCTCCTGAGAATGCAGGAGACCCTATGGAAGACCTCAGATCTTCTAAAAACTCAAAAGATGTTTAGTTCACCCGGTTTTACTCCTGTGAAAACATGGCGGCATGGAGAGGACCCCGCTCTTTATGTAAATATACATTCATGGGTTAATTGAAATTTAAAGCATTTCGGTGAACATAAACCAATGAACATGTCGGCATGTAACTGTTTGCTTATCTTTTTTTTTTAAGTGACAAAAAGGGCCGAACTCTTACACACTGCACCATTTATTTCCTACACGTTCACATGAGGAGCCGAGACAAAGAGGGAGTTCCCTCTGTGCGCAAACGCGCTTAATGCCAATGATGGGATAAACAATAAAGACGCAGTTAAAAAAAAAAAGATGGAGAAACAGAGCATGACTGCAAGCTCATTCTCTCACTCACAACAGACATTTTCAGTCCCCTCAGCACTCCTAATTGGAAATGAAAGCACAGAACGAGGGCCATTAATTGCTAATGAATCATGAGTAATTCATTGTGTTTGCTGGTCGGCCTGTTTATTTGGGTGAGCGGGAGACTTCTGGGGTTGCTTATGGCCAGAGACGGAGCGAGCGCGCATGCATAAAACATTAGGCGGGAACAGGGCGTAACGCGCGAATGTGAATTATTGTCCTGTGTGTAATGGCGGATAATTTTAGATTTAGATCTGGACCGAGCTCATTACCGTCTCCTGTGCTCGAGCTGGGAGCAGCTGGGAGGGTAAATTGCGAGCCGACAGAGGCCGTCTCGCCGGATCCAGAGGACAGAGACACCAGATATCTCGAAATCATTTCTCACTTACTTTGATGTTAAAGGGGAGAGTTAACCGAGTGTATCAGCATTGATTCCACTTACTGTAGGATCGCTTGTGTCTTATCGCGTCGTATAGAATCGGGGATTTCATATAATTCGTTCAATTATAAACACAATTTCCCAATTGTGTCGACATAATGCAATTCCGAGCTCTTGTTCCTTTTGAATATGACATCGGGAAGCACTAACTGACAGGACTAATTGCTTCTAGATTGGATTGTGACTTTAATATGCCATGTCGTGTTCAGCATTGATGCGACCACAAGATGAATTACAGATAAGGGGCGGTCCCGTCCTTCCTGTCACATTAGGTCTGGGCAAAAACCTTTTGTATTGTAATGGGGAGTGAATTCATTGCCTAAAGTATTACTATTTATCCATCCAACAGCTGTGTGTCATCTGCATTACTGTTCATATGCATTGTGTGATCAAACAACTGGCTGTTAATAACTTTATAATGCAAAAATTAGTAGTGGCTCAAGTGTTGAACCCTGTGGAACACCACATGGGACTGAATGGACACTGGAACTAAAATCACCAAATATTCATTGTATTGAAGCGTTGATTTAAGAGATATTAGACAAGCCGAGGGTCTACGGAACAAATATGAAACATAGGTATTAATTTAGCTATTTGTACTATGTCTCCACTGTGACAGATAGTGCTGTCTGACAGAGGTATCGGGCAACATTTTTAAAAGCACAGATCAACGCAAGTATCGCACAACCACCTTGAGCTATTACGTTGAATAGTTTCCAGGCAAGAGGTGGATGATTCTAACAAGCTTTGAATTCTCCATTTTGTATAAACTATTAAAAAGTCTGTCTAGGGAGAGAGGAACTCTTGTCGTACTCTAGATGTCATGCCTCATCACATTTTGTCATTTTCTAATGAAATCATTGAACTAACTCGTCTTTAAACACTCAGAGGGGGGGATCGAGTTCCCTGTTTAGTTTGATTCAGTTTGTCAATCGGCGTAAACAATCATTTGGGGCAATTAGCATATCTCTTGACATGATCGAATATGTTTTGGTTGAGCTACTGAAGAACAAGTCAAAGAGAATTCCCTGTTCAGTCGAGTGAATATTTGAATGCCTTCAGTTTCGAAAAGTTTCAAGCCTCAACACATTGATCTATATCGTTGGAATATTTTAAAGATTTTAAGATTAAAAGGGAAAGAGAGTTCATCGGTCAACCCTTCTTCTAGCGCAGGAGGGAAAACTCGTCACTGCAGCAGTGCTACAGCCGAGCGCCGACCACTGAGCCGCACAGCACCACAGCACCATTTTCACTTGTGTAAGGTTAATGAAGCTGAAAAAAGCGTGCGCGCCCATGTGCCGGCGGTGGCGCGGCGAAAGCGCCGCATATAAATAGCCCGTTGTAAATGACTTTGTGTTTCTCGAGCAGCCAAGGCAACACGCAGAGGGGCATCCCCGTCACAGCCCAACCAACAACTTTCGCACCAGCGGCGGATCATGACTGATGATCACAAAACGAGAGGAAAGCCACGAGCGCTGCATTCTTTCCGTTGCCGTGGCAACTGTTGCGGGCGGATATGTTTCGGTGTGGCACCCTGGTAAACAAGAGTTTATTGCAATTACATGTGTCAAGAGCGGCAAGACAATCACTGATGTAAGGTGATTTGCTCCGGTGGCGGCAACAGGAGGAGCTTCTCTTATGATCAGGGAGCGGAAGTTGTTTAGGTTTGATCTATTAAAGGGCCAATATGTAGATTTGACACCTAAAAGCATTCATAAATCAACTACAAACACAATAAGACTGTTTAGAATGATCAGTTCCGACCACATACTATGTTGTGCTCAACAGAAAACACTTTATACCGCTTTTCCACCACTAAGGGGGAGTTGTGAGCCACTATACCTCTCAATCTGCCTCTTACCATCCCCGGCTGCAGTGCACCCACTTCACCAGAGCTGTATTTGGGGTATATATATGACAGTATTGGATATGTACATGACTTCCTCTACTCTTTTCAATGTAAAAGCTTCAAGTCATGTTTCTTTGTGACCGTAGTGATTTACTAATTTTAGACTTTTACTTTATTGCAGAACAGGAAGTTGTGCAGCTTTATACTGCAATGGCCCAATGTTTACTTTTTCTTTTCTGAGTGATTAAACAGCAACACAAACTGTTTGACTGCGATCACACAATTAAAGTGGCCCTTGCGGCATTTGGCAAATAACATTTAATGATTTTGATAGTAAAGCTGGCTGTGTTTAGATGTGCCAAAAGTATGCTAGTTTTATGTAGTAAACAAAGAACAGTGACTTATTTGTTTATCTATAGGAGGAACGTTCTTACACTTTACCTCCAGTCATTGACATTGCAAACAAGTAAGTATGGAAGAGGTTCTACTCCAAATGTCTGCACTATCCTTTAAAGCTGCACTTGTGTAAAACCCACCAAAATCCAACTCAGTAGTTGACTCTATGGGGGCGATTGAGTCTCTTTGTTTTTGCTGTTTGGTTTTCCGGCCCACAAGTTTAATAGTTTTGTCGCCCTGCTCTCGCCAGACTAATTTCCAGCAGCAGGCAGCAGTTTGTAGTGAAAGGCTGTGGCAAACCATCTGTTTAGTACTTTTACCGCACCACAGTTGGGACAGACAATCTGAAAAACTAGTTGATTTGCATACTATAGTCGTGCATTCATGGATACTTAAAACATGATGGTGGAGACCAAAACGGAGCGCCTGAGTTCAGGAATCAGAATCAGGTGCCTGTGTTAGCCGGGTGTGTTAATAGGCAACTTTGCTGAGCCTGATCAATTTTATGAGGCGATAATGTTTTATGAGTGGTGCTTTTACACGTTGCTGTGGCTGTTTGCAAGTAGCCAAAAATATAAATTCATGCAGATTTAACGCTCAGCAGTTTTTACTTAATTACACCAAACAGTGCCCAGGTTGTCTCTAATAGGGATGTAATTTCTTGCTTCCCCGTAAACCCTGTGGAATACAGCACTAACGTGTTGGCCGTACTTCTCAGAGTCATTAGAAAAAGTTTTAATGCTACTTATTGTGTTTGCGGGTTAATTGGGATTTATTTTATTTTTTTGTCCGATCCACCAGTTCTCTGATGTTAAAAATAATAACATGTAATTCTATTTTGAGGAAACCGACTGTGACTCCTACACAAGCAAAGACGAAATATTAGCATATGAACCTGCTCCACAACACAGAGCGCGGCTGCACGGTATTAAAATTCATTCCATCTTGGCGAGAGCAGAGGAAAGCCTGGGATCATTTTTACCATTAGCCCTCTCATTACTTCTTTCCTCTTTCTCTTGTTCAGCATTCCTCTTTATTGTCCATGACATGAGAGTGCTAATTAAAAGCGTTAGCAGTCATTGGTATTCCAAATGAACCACCACCTAGTTAAAGGGGGAGCACGGTGTGAGGACAGCTTCCTCCGTGCAGATCCGAACCCCGTCCCCCCCCGCACTCTCTCTCTTTTCCCGGCACGTCGGCGAAATGTAATATTAAAACACTCCAGCAAATGAAATCATTTAAGGGTGTTTGAAAAGGGGATGTTGGATATCTGATACGTACCAATTACGCGGGCTCTGCAGAGGTGAGGTGCAGGATTGCATTACAAGTTATGACAAATCTCCAGCCTGGAGAAGACGTGCGGGCAGTGAGAGGGGAATAGGAAGAAAAAAAAGATACTACACGCCGAGCTAGAAAGCCCATGCACATCAAGCATGGCCGCCGCTTCCCTTTAATCATGTTTAGCGGGACAAAAAGCAGCCGGGGACTCGTAGAGTTCCTGACCGGGGCTTAATCTTTGTTGTCATTTCATCTGTGACATCCAGCACGGTCAAATAGATTAGAGAGAGTGCAGGGGCCCCAACGCAAGCTCCCATAAGTAGCTTATCACCTGAGATCTTATTCCGGAGGACCGCCGGGGTCAGAGAGCGTACTCCGAGACAAACATGCGACCACACATACACAGAGTGCTATCATATCTTTATCACGGTGCCTAAGACTAAAATAGGAATGCTTCGAATAAAGGAAAGTCTCTTTTATGATTGGTTTACTCCATGGATGTAATTGGTTGTTAGTAGTTTGGTGTTTTGGTTGATCTGACATTCAATTAGATGGATTAGTGGTTGTTTGGTGGATTGGTTGGTTAGTTCTTTGGTTGATTGTTTGGGTCGTCGCTCTGTCAATTAGATGGTTGGTTCTTTGGTTGGTTGATTGGTTGCTTGGATAGTTGACTGGATGTTTTGATAATTGGTTGGTAATAGTTTAGCTGTTTGGTTCATCTGTCTTTCAATTAGATGGTTGGTTGGCCTTCAGTCAGATGGTTGGTTGGTTGGTTGGTTTGATGTTTGGTTGGTTGGTTGGTCAGTTAGATGTTGTCATGGTTAAATGGTTAGACAGTAAGCTGGAGGGCTCGACTGTACATTTAGGGGACGTCTGTCTATGCCTGAGGATCCTTTCATGACACTTTAAAAAGTGCATTTCATCAGGAAGTCATGGGCCTCCAGCGCTGAGCAGTGCTTTTCTTCCTCTCATGATAATTAAGTCGAAACAACTTCATTTTGTCTTGTGATGACTAGTTTTCTAAATCGTAGGGAACCACTGCATGATGGACGTGACTACTCAAAGCCAACCAGCTGTCACTCTTTTCTCTAAAGTTGTGTGTGGGGGCGGGGTTTGTTAATTCATCGTTTATCTTGCATGCAGTTTGAACATGGAATAGGAGAACAGAACCTGGAGTGCTGTCGTGTACATGCGTGTCTTACCTGCACATTTCTTACAGATGACCACGCCCAGGTTGACGGACGCCCACTCGGGCTTTGGGGCGCGGCAGTCGGCGCAGCTCCTGTTGGCCTCGTCGAACCAAATCTTCTCCGCCACTTCATAGTCGGAGAGTGTCTCGGCGATCGATTCCTGGACCGCTTCAATCCACTCCTCCTTCTCCCATTCTGACTCGGCCGTGAAGCTGCAACAATTGATTTTTTTTGTGCCCCCACCCCACCACCGCCACAGAGCACATGACTCACTGTTATTGATTTGATTTGAGAGGGCAATTAAACAGCATAGTATCGCTTGGCAGGTTACAGGGTGTGCAGAATTTTGGAAGGTTTTTTTGGAAGGTGTGCGAGCGTCTATGTATGATTGCAATAGATTTGGTGAGAGTGATCGGGGGTGGGGGTGGGGGGAGAGGACAGGGCGGGTAAATCAATCTGTCTCACCTCGTACAGCTAAAATCTATAAACTGCTAATGTGGATTTCTTTTCCCAGGAAATTATTTGTATATTAAATTTAGGGGGAAAGTTGAGAGATGGCACACGTGTAAAATTACCACCACATGATGGTAATTGAATTTTAGCTAATTAGATTATAAAGTGGATAACAAGAATAAAATGGAAGAAAAATATCATTAAAACTGAACAAGGCTCTGTTTTACTTTCATGTCGTTAAATTATGGTCAAATCTTAATTGAAATCTCAGACTCCAAACACATGAACCTGAGCACAGGAGAAGCCAGTATATCAGAGTGTGTGCTAATACGCACTGTAAAAACCTGGTTAAAATATGTTTTCATTTTTTTCAAATGTATCAATCAATCTATCTTTAATGAGTTTGTAATGAATGACCTTCACTGAATATCTTTGGATATTTGTACATTTTCAAGTTGACCTTTGGATTGTTGCTCCTATATTCTAAAATACTCAATTGAGATGTTTGTTTTAATTATCACATTGCACTACCTCATGTATTTACATTTCTTTATTCGCTTTAAGTGTGTTGTGGCCTTTCAAAATGTTGTTATATGAACAGAATTTAGTCCATCCATTCACCCATTCATCCACTCTGTGGGTGTGTGAGAAAATAAAAGCACAGAAATAGGTAGAAAAACTTAAGTGCAATGGAGGAAACGGAGAGTTCTGGCTCGACTGAGAGAAGCACTTAGAAAGGTCTCCATGGCAACGTGGCGACTGGTTTAAAGTATGTTGAGAGACGGAGGAGGGGGGGGGGGGTGAAGGATGTGCATCAAGCCAGCGTTGCCCAAACAAGCTGGAAAAGGGATCGATAGGTTGATTGGGTTCAGCGGTTGGGTGCCTGGTGGGGGGCCCCTGCCCGGGGCCTCTGCCCAGAGCCCGTCTAAAGAGATGACTGCGCACATCGTCTGCTCAGCACTGGCCTCTAAAAACCACAAAGGAGCCCAGGAGGAAGTGCTTGACGCGGTTTCCCATGCTGGGGAGTTTTTGAAAAAAAGAAAAAGTCAAGGTCTATGTCAGACGAGGCCTGAAACGCAAACTCCGCCGTGATGGACGGCCGTTCGGTAAAGAGTAAAATATTGAATTGAAGACACATTGCTCTCAAAAATGAACAGAATACGGGCGAGGCGGACGATGACCATGTTTTTTTTTTTGTGTTTTTTATCAATAACAGAATGATTCCCTTTGCCGCGATTACGCCACTTAGCTGTTTGCATGTGCTATTTTTCCTCTTAAATGACAACTTCCAAAGCGTTTAGCACACGGCCGAAATGTGTCATTCAGCTTCGGAAGCGCGCGGCTCTCCATCATTTCTCTGCCTCCATGCCACTAAAGGTAATCACACAGCAATCATGTGTTTCCTCTCAGAGCCCCATACAATTACCAGCAACTGTATGAAGAAAGGGTTTAATAGTCGTCCACAGTCCGATCGGCCCTCTGACTAATCCACTTTGGGCCGGTGCTGTAACGGTGGTTATGGCATTAATGGCGGTATATACAAGAACAACAATGGCTACAGAGAGTAAACACATGGAATAGCAAGTGATTGACTGTTGTGAGATGGATAATGGGACAAAGACACACGCTGAACCACTGGAAGAGGAAGTAATGGATTGCTATTTGAAAAAAAAATAAAATTAATAAAATTAATAATAATAATAATAATAATAATAATAATAATAAGTTAAAGGTGCAGTGTGTAATGTTTGGTGACATCTACAAGTGAAGTTGCATGTTGTATCCATCACCTCAGCCTCAGCCTTCTGAGCATGCAGGAGAACCTATGGTCATTCAAATTTAAAAAGATGTTCGTTTTGTCCACTCGGGGCAGCTGTAAAAACATGGCGGCCCCCATAGGGTGGACCCGCTCCTCATGAAAATATACATTAAAGGCTCATTTCAAGGGTAATGTAAACAAAATAATACATTTAGGTGATTATAAATTCACGTGAATGTCAGTTGCTGATTGTTTTGTAACATTTTTAGTGACGAAACCTTACACACTGCACCTTTAATAAGGAACCAACATGTCAGGTTACTGTAGTAATCTGAGTACTCTTCCTAACTCCCAAGATTGTCAATGGAACAGAGGAACCACAGCTACTTCCACTTGTTTCATGTGTCCTGCTGTTGGATTGAAGAGCAAATCTAACGATGTGCCCGTCATGGTGGAACCATCTCAAGGGTTCTCCAAAGTTCAAACATCAGCCCCTATTCATGAAAATGTAGTTTCTCTTAATGTAGAATCTGGTAATCCTATTTCCAATTGAAGCTCATTTGAAATTCAAAATTATGGTGAGCCATCAAATCCCAAGTTCCCCTCTCTGGTTATTTCATCCTACTCATCATGTTCTGCTATATGTTCTACACAAGCCCATGAATCCAATTCTACCTTATGAATGATGAATGGGCACATGACCTATTCTGTACAAATGCATAATGTATTATAGTGGTAATAATATTAAGGGGCATACCTGATCAAGCTGATGGTATGCTTAAAAGGTCTAGTGTGTAAGATTTCAGTCATTTTTGTCACCTCTAAAAATATTACAAAACAATACCCTGGAGACATTTTCATGAGTTTATGATCACGCATCATGCAACATGCAACTTCACGTCTAGATGTCACCAAATCGTACACACTGCACCTTTAAATATGATACTAGCTATTGAATATAAGTTCAATCTAGAGAGCACTTTATCGAGTTTGAGTAGAAAAACATATACCAAAATTAAATAAAATTAAAAAAAATATATTTATTTTCAAAATAAGATATTATGGCGCCTGGCTATTGCCAATAGTGCAATTTAAATATACAGCTGTTACGACCTCGAGACAGCCCCATGCACTCAAACCGAAAAGCTGCAACTCTCCATCATTTGAAAAGGGATCACTTTCGCTCATTAAATATCCCTAAAAGTGGCTCTTCAATTTCGACTGACTGCCTCAGAAAACCTCCAGCCCCCAAAAAACAGACATAAATCACTATGACAAAAAATATAAGAGACACTGTGAGATAAGATGAAGACAGTGACGGATACTGAAGACGGGATGAATCAATCACACACTCTACCCAGAGTGTCTCTCGGGCTATTTAAAGCAAATGTAAGTGACGCGAGTTTAAAAGAAGAGATACTGAAGTAACTGACGTGCATAACAGATTTTCATTGGTCTAATGAAACACGGTTGAACTGTTTGGCCTCAATTATGAAGCGTCATGTCTGAGGGGGTAAACCAGGTAACCCTCGGAATCTGCCCCACACCAGGGGCGGAGCCACGGTGACATCGGGGGAGGGTTCGGGGGCAGCGACACGCGGACGGATCAGAGTCGAGGCGAAGCAGAAGCACAAACATCCTAAATGAAATCCAAGGTTCAGAGCGCCTCACTTTCGATCAGGACTGGGACCTTAATTAAGAACAAAGCCGTGAGGAGCAGGGGCGACCTAACGAGAACCCGGCCGGATATCTGCGGAGGGACCTGACAACTTCTGACCAATCAGCTGACAGAGATTGAGACGATCTGTAGAAGTCCAGTAGGACATTCTTTTTTTCCTTTAGACGCATTATGTTTCATCACAAAGGTTTAACTCTATTTGCCAAATGATGCTGTACCTACGTAAGGTGAAAGGAACTGGATGCAGTGTTTGGAGGCGGGGCCCTAATTTTGCGAAAGAAAACTGCTGACACGGGCGAAAATTGTAAAAAGTAGAATTTGTAGAATTTGCGCAACACATCGAGGCACATATACATCCTCAAGTCTCATTTGTTGATTTACTCAATGTTAGTTTTCTGATCCCCAAGTTGCAGTACCACTCCTTGGCCACTGTGGGGTTTTTCTTCTGTTTTCAGTTCTTGTATGCAGGTCTTATACTAACAACAGAGTGGTGCCAGCGGACCAATCAGATCAGGGAGGTGTGGCCTAAGAGAGACAGGAGGTTTCAGACGGAGGCAGAAGAGAGGAGCTGCAGCGATGGACATAATGAGGGAAGTGATTATTGAGGCTTGTGAACTTTTAGAAGAATCGAGGTATACAAGAGTTGAATATGAGGACACATTCTTTAAAAAATACTTTCCAAATGAACTGCAAGAATCTCTGCCACCACCATATTTTACTCGGGGAAATGAAACACCTGAATCTATCTAGAGGTTTCATTAAACAGAAAAAGACAAACATGGATTTTCTGCGATATGCCGCTGAGCTTGATGTTTATCTGCAGCGTTTTGGAAAAAAATACTTCTCTCTGACCAGCGGGGCCTAAAGTTTTTCTCTCGTCCCCAAACTTCATCGTCCGGGTTACACCTCTCCTCTCTCCGCCTCATTGTCATTCTCCCACCTCATAAAACGCGTGCGATTGTATCAACCTCGGTGGACTGAGCGCCGTGTCCATTTAACGGCGGCGAAACAACAGAAAAGCCAAAGTGAGTCTCCACAGCTTAAAGTGATTAGATGAGTTTCTCACTAATCCCCACCTTGAGCAGGTAGGAGAACGCTCCCAGGGCTACCAATCGATTGGACACACACACACACACACACACACAATAAACCCCATTCAGCAATCACCTCATCAAAACAATTCCAGGGACGTGAGCTCATTTTAATTCCTCCTCCTTTTTTGTTGCACACCAAATGGCAATTACGTCCAGCGTATTAACGAAGCTGCCAAACGAAGGGACCATTAAGGGAGCTGACACAAACAGATCGATTGGACATACAACAGACAGGTAGACGGATGAGGGGAGAAAAAACAAAACGTCTTTACAAAGGGCAAAAAATAAGAAGGGAAACTAGCGAACAAGCAAAATACAAACAAACAAGGCGACGCAAGCAGCTGTGACTGTTGTATTCTAAATGGGCCATTACAGCACAAACAAGCGGCGGGCTCATTGATCGCGTGGCCCCTTGGGGAAACAGGGGGGCCGTGGTGGTGGTGGTGGTGGGTCACCTGCATGAGGGTTCCCCCACCAGACGCCTTCAAAACCCAAAACCGATCAATAATTAGCGATGACTGTACGAGGGGATGTTCACGTGCAATGTGTGTCCCTGTGACGGCCAGTCTGAGGTGTGAGAGAGAGAGAGAGAGAGAGAGAGAGAGAGAGAGAGAGAGAGAGACAGAGACAGAGACTGAGAGAGAGACAGAGAGAGAGACAGAGAGAGAGACAGAGAGAGAGACAGAGAGAGAGAGAGACTAAAAATACTCCTCTTTGTCTCATGAGAGCTGCTACTTGTGACCTGCCTGCTCATTAGTTTCTCAGCTCACATCAGACAAGTAAACAAGCTGTGTGCTTTGTAAATGAGACCATATACAAGTCTGTACATTTGGTTGAGGAACAAAGTTACTGTGTTACGTGGAGCTGGTCTATCCTGTCCAGATCTTTTTGCCTTTGTTGGTTCGTTAATTCGCCAGCAGGGTTCAAGCATTTCATAAATTAAGATTTCTTTCATCCGATTAAATTCATAAAAGTAGTTTGCGAATTGTACGTTTGAACTTTCAAACTGCAAAATGCTCAATATTCATTGGTTCAAAACCGATATTCTGAGCCTCTAACTGATGTGAGACTGCATCCACTGCCTGTGCCCACATGCTTCCCCTTTAGATATATAGTATATTCTAAATCATATGTATTCTTTTATCATTTTTTTATTTCAATTTTATTTTAATGTCGTTTTATTCATATGCTTTTATTGTTATTTTATTCATATTTCTTATATTATTATCATAGTTTTAGCCACAAGGGGAAGAAGTGCTGAGATCTTTCAACCCAAGAGCCAGAGGCTTGACTCCCTGATTCTAATGACTAAAATAACAAAATTAAGTTTCTCCATTAACTATAAAAACATGCATCTTGCCTCTGAGGAGGCAAAGTAGTTTTCACAAATGAGGAAAAAAAGAACCTAAAACAGAAGAATAAATATACTTTTACGGCGCAAAACCATTTGTGAGCCTTTAGAAAACACTGTGGTATGAAATGATCCGGCAGGTGAGAGGAGAAACCAAAGCTGCGACAAAGACAAACAAGCCAAATCTGATAGGACTCTGTACATTTACCTAGAACTCTTATCACACCGTGAAACTCTCTGGGAGCGGATGACACCGAATACCCGGTTTATTGCGTGTGACGGACCTTTCCTGAAACTGTGCGTGAGACGACAGGGGTTTGTTTTCGGGGAATGAGGACGAGTGAAGTCTCCAGCTGCGTGTGGATTTTAAACAAATGCGAGGGCGAACTACAACTGTTTTGAGGACTTTACATGGAAATCTCAAATAACGCAAATGTGCGTGAGAACCTACCAGAAGTTCTTGAAGGGCGTGTTGATCTCAAAGGCCCTGCGGTCCATGTCTTTGATATTGGCAGCTGTGAGCTCCACCTCGGCGATGGCCAGACCCGACCTGTAGTCCTGAAACCACACACACACGAACGGGGTCATACATTTCATTCCTAATGACGGATCCCTTTCAAAGTTTCAATGAAAGGAGCGCTGATTTCCTAAAGGTGACGGCTGCTTTGTTACCGAGTGGAGGGTATGAGGGTATATAGATCCCCATGATGATGGAGTATAGGGAATTGGGAATTGAACCCATGACCTCAGGCATTGAGCGCCTGCTCCACCACTGAGCTCCACCCCATCTGCAGGCTCCCTCTAAGGTGTTTACTTTAAGTTATGTGAAGAATGGTAAATTACTTTTTTGAATTCATGTGTACATCGACACCGTGATACATGAGGGCTGCGAGTCATGAATAATAATCCAACAATAATCCACTTTTTCTAAACAGAATAACTTTTTCCCCGCTCTCCTATTGAATTAGTCTTGAAACTATTCAAAACACTTCAAAAAGTGACTCCGCGAAGCCCCCTGCAAATGTTAGGGGGCCATCTTGGGCCAAATGAGAGGCCCCCCCTAATAAGCAGGGGATCAACAGGTCGGCTCATTAGAGTCAGAACTTGTTCCTCACACGGGAGCTTGAATGTCAAACAAACACCGAAGAAGAAGACGAGGAAGAAGAAGACGAAAGAGAGGGCCTGACATCACCGCAGGGACGCTCTCGGTGTCAGACGTGGCTGTGGACTTGTTTTCTTGTAGGAAATTGAGCCGCATATAGAATCGGACGTGAAAAGGAGCTCTGCCGAGGAGAGTTTTCGACAGACCAATCAAACCTTGAGGGTTGTTCCTCCGTGTGGCTGCTGGCGCACACGTTTGGTCAGGGCGTGATGTGCAAAAGGGTGAAAGAGACACCTGCAGGTGAAGACAGGAAGTGCGTGTGTACTTGCACTTGTACTGGGAGACACTGCAGATCTTGGTTCGGATCATGTTTCGAAGCGTGGACATTTTCATTCGGCGCTACTTTAACAGGCTGTTTGACGGTTGATCAAAACAAACGTTACGACACATCGCAGCAACGCAAGCGGCGATTAGTCGCTTTTGCTTTTCCAGAGCTTTTGGAAAAGTTGTTTTCCAACACTCATTAGCTTTGACTACAAAAACACCCTGACAACACCAGCTAGTGGTTTGGAGGTGTAATTGCATTGCAGCACATCAACAACAGGGCGAATTACAAATAGACACAAGTATAGGAGAATGGTTTAACGTGTGTGTGTGTGTGTGTGTTTGTGTGTGTGTGTGTGTGTGCGTGTGTGTGCGCGTGTGTCACAGGTTGTGTTGGGGTTAGGCAGGAATTGGAATGAGTTTTCGGTTTGGCTGTCTAAAATAAATGGAAGTCAATGTGTCCTAATAGTGAGAGCGGTGCAAATCTGTGTACGTGTGTGTGTGTGTGTGTGTGTGTGTGTGTGTGTGTGTGTGTGTGTGTGTGCACCCTCCTATGAATCAGCACAAAGCTCTGCGCAGGGGCCAAAGGTGCATCTGGAGAATCCAAACCAGCCTGAGCTTTCGGCTCCGAAGTTATTTCCAAAGGCCCATTTCAGAAATAGGGGTTAGCTGCAGAGGCACCGTTTTCGTGAGTTCCGCTGCAACTCCGCCCCCCCCCCCACCCCACCCTCAACACTCAAAGCAGTTTGAGCCACTTTCCGTAGCCCGCAGCTCCCGTGTTTTCCAACATCACAATAGAGAAAAAGACTTCATTCCATTACCGCGGCGCAGAGACAAAGCCAGAAACGCATGAGTCAAAAGATGGAAGGGTGGTGGGGTGGGTGAGGGGGGAGGGGGGTGGAGGGGGCGGGGGGGCAGCAGGAACACAAAGGAAGGGGAGCCGGGGAGAACGCAGGAGTGCGAGGAGGTCTCGGTAATCCTCCCCGAGAGTGGGTGAGACGGGTGAGGGGGGGGTCAGCTGAGCAGTTTAGCGAGAGAGAAGTGTGTGCATGCGAGTGTGGAGAGAGCCAGGACGAAGCAGGATCTGCGCCAGTGAGTCGCCGGGCGCCGAACGCCGCCGTGCTCTGCCAGCTAAGTGCGTTTCCCGTTACTCCGGCAGCAAAACAATTTGCACTGATTACACAAACAGAAGAAGAGGAAATGGCCGTCTTACTTGATGAGACTTTTTAAAGGGGAGGGGGAAAGGGGGGGGGGGGTGCGGGGAGTTCGAGGTCATTCGCAAAGAAAACGAGGGCGAGAGCTCCGCTGCGATTCTGCGGCTGATTGGGCGGAAAAACTTATTTTGTAGATTTGCGACGTGCGGAGGAGGAGGAAGAGGAAGTGGCGCGCTGGCGGATTCCCGGCCCGATCTTACCGCGTCGGTTCAATTGGAGCCGCCAAAAATCTTAATTCGAACGTCATTAGCCCCAATTAGACAAAACAAGAGGAGTCTCTCGGCAGAAGTACACTGAAGCAGATGGAGCACAGTGGAAGTACATTCAGTGGCCAATTTATTAGGCACACCTTCCGAGTCACCAGCCTGGGAGCTCTTTTCCCATACGGACCAGCTTAAAGGCATGTATGAAGTAATTATACACAATAGTCATTTTTGTCACTTCTAAAATTATTTTATTGGCATTATTTATTCTCCATTACCCTGAAATGAGCCCATTAATGTATATTTACATGAGGAGCGGGTCCTTTCAATGGGGGCCGCCTTGTTTCTTTGCGGAAGTAGAAATGGACGTGCTAAACATCTTTTAAGTTCTCACGACAACTCAAGTCTACCATAGGTTCTCCTTCATGCTCAGAAGGGTGAGGGTGAGGTGATGGATACAATATGCAACTTCGCCTTTAGATGTCACGAAATCGTACACACTGCACCTTTAAATGAAGGAGTTAAAAGAAAAAGCTCTGATCCCAGCTTATTTGTACGGAGGGAAAGGAAGAAAAGCCCATGGCAGCACAACGGTGCGGCGTTCACCTCTGACCTCTGGCATCAGTCCTTGAGATGGTTGAGGGTGAAATCCTGAGTAAAAGAGCACAGCGAGATAATGCCTTGCGATTGGCTGATTAGATATCGGCCCTAACGAGCAGTCACATATCTAATAAAGTGGGTATGTGACTGGCGCGGGTGATTCTACAAAGCATCAGGTGCAATCAGCTCCGCGAGGAGCGTGGAGCGCGACGACATCAGAGGCGTGTATACATAAGATGGAGGATAAGAGACAATGGAATTCGCGGCGCAGGCCGACGCTTAATTGGGCGAACAAAAAGTTTAGAGCGTCGGAGGCCAGCCTCGTCGTCCTATCAATTACAACTTTTAGCGGAGGTTTGAAGGCGGCGTAATGAGAGGCGCGTCGGCGGCTCGTTGGCCGCGCACCGCCCGGCGCAGCCCGAAGCTCTGGAGGCGACGCGTGGCGCCGATTCAAACAAGGAGGTGGACCAACGGTGGACATGGATTGCGACGTGATGCGAGAGGGGGAGACGTACGGCGGCGTACGAGCGCGCTCGCCTGTCGGGGCGAACCGCCGAGAGGGCAGAACAGCCACCTGTACCTAATGACCCTCATTCCTCTCAGGCAGCCAATTAGAGCGGCGGGTGTTAGCAGCCGGCCAGCCCTTGCCACTCGTTACCCGCCCAATATGTGCCGCGGCCTCCTGCCCCCTCCAATTAATTCAGCGAGGATGGCGGAGGAAGGAAGGAGGGATGGGGAAGGCATTAGGAGGTAAAAATAACTCGGGCCAATTACAACAGCTCGAGGGGTAGGTGGCAATTATGGCGCTTAGAGGGGGGGAGGGGTGCGTCCACCTCGGGCGATCACTCGTACATGAGCGTTTACCAGTATTATTTGTGTTGGTTTTGTGCCTTTTATTCCCAAATCAAATCCCGGCTAACTTTGCTAGATTCCTCATGAATAACCTCAAACCTGGTGAGTGGAAAAGCAAAGGCCCGCTGCGAATGCGCTCGTCATGCATCCAATTATAATTCCCTCTTATTGTGCGAGTCAGTGGGTCGGCGGCGCCGAGCCGATCTTAAAAAATGAAGCCTCCCGACTCCATTACACCACTTAAGCTTCTCGAAAGGCAGAACGCAGGCTCAGGCGGCGGCACCGAGGGGCAGGTGAGTTGAAGAGAGTGCGCGCACAAAAGGGCTTTTGATTATTTTAAACATCAGGCGCGAAGAGACGCAGATGGCGAGGAGAGGGAGGCCGAGGAGAGCAAGGCCCGGCCGGCACTAGACAAGACAAATAAACATTATGGAGACAGAAGTGAGGTATTGAAAGTGCATTTTGGAGAAAGGCAGAGTGAAAATCAAGCTTTCGACTCGATAAAATATCTCAGCGAGATGATCTGAAAAAAGCGTGGTGGATCGAGGAGACGGCGAAAGCCACTTCATCGCTCACTTCTGTCACATTTGTTGAAAAATATTGCGGAAAGCTTTGCAACGCGAGAGGAACACGGCTGTAAAGCCTTTATGAGCCCGACTGCTGCTCTACAAAGGGCAGCGTTTGGTGACATACGGAACTTGTGTGCATGAATCCTATTTAAAGGTCCAGTGTGCAACATGAAAAATAAATGACTTCTTGACACTCGACTGATTTCTAGTCAGGGACTAGTTTTAATTCACTAGCTTTGTTTATTAGCTTTGGCTGAGCGCCATAGAGGCGGCCATGTTGCACCGCCATGTTTTTACTGTAGTAGCCCACAATGGAGAAAAACGTTTGGCGAGGACTCCACTTGATCCGTGCTACATACATTTCTGCATGTAGATAAACTACTAAAATAATTAATCAATGACAGATTAACCAAGTCTCAGCATTTCTCCGTATTGATCACTTCTAAATGATATGAATACAAGAAACGGAAACCATTCCAATGAAATCTGACACCCTGGACCGTCAAACAAAGTTTAGAAAATATAGTTTCAACTTTTGACATCAAAGTTACGGTACTAAATGTACTTTTATATTTCAAAACATCGCTTATTGGCCTCATCAACTGCTTATAGCCAAACCGATTTCTGTCGACCTCTCCAAGAAGCCATTTGCACTCCGCATCAATATCCTTTCAGAGAGAGTATATCTTAAATTTGAGCACAGAATACAGAATCCAAAACTCATTACGAGCCGAGCCTGTCGTGTCACGAACGCTACAAAGCGTCCTGGCAGTCATTGGACGCGGCCGATTGTTACAAAGAGGATCCTGAGAAGAGCGAACGAGAGAGAGAGAGAGAGAGATTTAATTAAAGGAGAGATTAATTAAAACCTCTGTCTCATTGTTATTGTATACTCGGAGTACCTTTTTCCACCAGAGGGGGCGCCGACGTGTGTGGAATTTTTCCGGGGGAAACAACGTTAGCATACGTAATGTCAAGCGAGAGTTGTCATGAGACCACAAACGACCAATCAGCGGCGGCGGCAAAGACAAAACATAAGAGGAGGAAGGAGTCGGCGTGGCTGCGAGGATCCCGCCCCCCTTGGCGTCGCTCTCTGAGCCAATGTGACGCACTTTGCGCACCGCCTGACTTTCTTTACCTTCGTGTTTAAACGACATTAAAGGCGGCGCCATCCCGGGGCTCACGGTGCGTGAGGAATGGCGAAGGGGTGGCGAGGGCGGAGCCGGGAGGATGATGCTTCCAATAGCTCGTTCATCATGTTAGATTAAATACTCCACTCCACTGAACTCCAACGCTCCCTCGCTCTCCATCACTCACCCCCTTTTCTTTCACACCACCGGTTCCTCACTCACTCACTCACTCTCTCTCTCTCTCTCGCCCCCAGCTTCTGATCCGTTCCCAAAAGCGCACTTTCGCCACCGCCGGCGCCTTCGCCGCCGCATTCATGCGAGGGATTTCAAATTGTACGCTGAAATAATGCGATTCATTTCTCCTCCACGTTTCCATCCCTCTCCTCCTTCTCCACCTCCTCACGCCGTCTCAGATCAAGAGAGTGGAAATGTGCTGACAAGCGTTGTTACCCGAATGAGGGATTCTAACAAAGATGTTTGTTCACCTTAATGAAGAAAATAATGAAAGGCAAACAACAAAACTACAGGAGCGAGTCGAGCCCAATGAGAGCCGAGCAGGGATGGAAATGAGCGGGACGCGAGCGGCATCGTCAAAATACGAGCACGAGCGCGCGAGAGGCGCCGGAAAGAGGTAAACAGCGGAAATGGTATCGGTGCGATTTGGGTATTTTGCCGTCGCAGACTCGACATGTGGATTCGGGGACGTGACTCAGCAGCTTCTGATCAGAGCACGGACACAACGAGAAGGAGAGCGGATGACGAATGCAGAATAAAGTGAACTAAACTACATGGAACAGTTTTCTGGCGACGTCTTAGCCATTTGAATTGCCCAATTGACTGTGAATGCAACTATTTCACTTGAAAAAGGTTCAGTGTGTAGCATTCCTGTGAAATGGCGTCCATCTCGATTGATAGGAATGAAACAGGATATACTTATGCAGATGCGTTAATGAGAGTGTAAATCACCTGAGGGTGTACATTGTTGTTTCCCTCAGTCTAGAATGAACCATTTATCTTCACAGCAGGTCCTCGCAATGTCCCACAATGGTCCACAATCTATAAACTAGACACAGTTAGTTTCGATTATAAATCATTTAATTTAAATTGATTTTACACGAAGTTATTCTATCCTACATTTGATTGTCTTTCAATCGTTTTATTTATTTTCTATTCTTATGTATGTAGAGTAGTGCGCTATTCCACCCCACCGCTGCTGCTGTGACAAAGCAATAACGCGTGGTTATAGTCTGTTCATTCTATAGTCTAATAATTAGTTTCACTGATAATGACCATTACTTTGATCAAGATCTGTTTCCTAAAGTAAGTTGCCGAACATTTCGTAGTCACCAGAACCTCGACGACCAGATACATCTCCTTTTGGCTGATTTAAAAAAACAAACAAATATCGACCGCTTTACTTAAAGTAAATATTCCACGCAGCGGTTTCGGTGATTAGAGGTAATGGAAACAAAATCCTGTCGTTGTGAGGGTTTTTAGGTTTCGCGTGCTCCGTTTGTCGATATTTGCAGAAAGAGAGGCTGAGGACTTGAACCCACAGGCTGAGGTACATGCAGAAATAAGTAAAAAGGGGGAGGTTCATTAAAATTTCAGGAGGTCCACAAAGACAGCTGATTAGAATAACATGAATACCTTAAGAAAAAACCTTAGACACACAAATAGGAAACAACTTCAAGTCCAAAAAGTGACTGCATAAATATCCGGACACATTTTTTTTTGTGTGAATGCTTAATGTGTTTTGTGCACATTTAACAGAAGGCAAAAATATATATAATTTTATTTAATGGATTTAAGATATATATATATATATATATCTTAAATCTAAGATGCGCTGGTTCCTCCCTGCTGTAATGTATTCACTCATTAAATGAATGAAAAATGTTGAATACACGTCTCCCACACTGTGTGAGAAATGGAAAATATCATTGCTCCGACAATACTTCTGACGTTGACGAGCTGAAATGTGTCGACTTTGAAAAAGTGCGTTCAAACATTGATTTATTTCTCGTGAATGGTCGAGATGCGGCGTTCGGAGGATTCATGCATACTAATAACTTGTTGCCGTATTTCTTTCTTTTACTGCCAACAATCATTTTTGTTTCCGCTTTTGAAGAATTACATATTTCATTAATCACGAAAAATCCAACGCAAAATATCCTTTGCAAAGGAAGCCAGTGTGGTAAGAACTTCCAGGTTGGCCATCAAAAATATGTTATCCCTATAAGACTATATGTGGATTATGCAAATGAAGGGCGCTATGACATCACAAGAGATCACAATGAGGAATTTGCAAGTTATGTTGTTGTGTCTTCTGATGTTCACGTTTGCACTTTAAGGTCATTTAAATTATATTATTGAAAATATTAGCAATATTGCTGTTATTGATGACGATTATTATAATTTTTTATAATCATTATTACTACTGATGCGGCCATTGTTACTGCATCAGTACAACGACTGTTAGAGTATAAGCACCACTATAAGTACATGGGAATTTGGAGCAATAATGTGTGTGGGATTTTATATTTTTTGAGTATAAAATGTTTCTTCTATAATTCAATGCATTCAATTGTTTCTTACATCGCTGTCTCTTGAGCTGCTGTAACTGTGAACTTTCTCCACTGGGGGATCAATAAGGTTTATCTTATCTCTTCTTACATCCACACAAAATCCTCTATTTTGCACTTCAGGCGTGAAAAATGGCAAAAAGCAGAATATCCGCGAGACGGAATCATTACAGCTCCGACTACTAATCAGTAATCTCTTCCCTTTCACTCCACTTTCACGATACTACTGGATCCGTCCCAACTCACTCTGGTTTGCTTAATAAAGTTGCGTGAATAAGTTGCCGTGCGCCACCAATCTGGTCGTACCCACCCAAAAAAAATAATATTGGAGAATACTGTAACTCGGTAAAACCCCCTGAAGCATTTTCACACATATGGAGCTATATTTACTTTTTGCATTACACATTCATGAACATCCCCGTCTCTTTCATGAGCCGCCCTCGTCTGCTTCAAATAGCCTGTGATTATTATCTTCCCCTTTTCAAACAGGAAGCTGTCATCCTGTAGAGAGGAAGTCCCAGTGGTGTTGGATGTACCTGTTCTGTTTTGCAGAGCCTGACTTTACTCCCCGCCAGGGACACCAGCACTCTGCCTTTGTAACCGCGGAGCTCCAGCAAGCCTCGCTTGTTTGTGGAGGAGGAGGTGGTGGTGGAGGAGGAGGAGGAGGTGGTGGTGGAGGTGGAGATGATGGTGGTGGAGGAGGAGGAGGAGGAGGAGGGGTGGTGGTGGTGGTTCTGGGAGCCAGAGGGAGGGGGGTGCGTGGCCGACTGAAGAGTTTCCATCCACTCCTGGCGCTCCCCTGTGGACACGGAGATGAGTGAGAGGCGAGAAGCAGAGAAGAAGGTGTCGATATGGTTTCCAGAAACAAGAGGAGTGAAGGCAGGAGGGAGAGGAATCAACATTTTGGGAGCGGCGATGAGGAAAAGGGAAAAGTAGAAGCTCACAACTCAACGACTAGAACGAGACGCATCATTGTGTCTCTCCTGTGTCGGGATTCTCCTTTCATCAAACTACAGTGAGGATCATTCGAGACTGCAGGTCCAATTATGGTTGCACGGTCAAATCATTCAGTCCGACACACTGACATGGTATCATTTGTCTTAAAGTCTGGCAAAACTTTGTATTTTCTTAGGCTGACTGCAGTTCCACTTAAGCCAAGTCTAATTTAGTATTAGTCGAATACACGTACGCTGATCGGAGGATGAATAAGAAACCGAAAAAGCATGTAAACTAATATTTGCCCATTTCACTAACATTTCATTCAATTCATTGATGAGATAGACATGAGTTTTTTCCTTTTTTTGACAAGGTGAAAGGTCAAGATTGACATCTGAGACTAACACGTCATTGGTCGATTGCATATACTTTGTTAATTTTTTTTTTTTTTGGGGAGGGGGGGTCAGCTGTGCCTAGTTACTGTTGCTACGCGGTCAGGTTATGGTCTTTTCAACAGGCACCACACATGTGCAACATCTTCAATGGATATTTGACTTTGAGTCATGATCCAAACTGAGCATAGTCATCGAATGTTCACTCTGAGCAACAGCATCTCCTTCTTCTACAACTTTTCAAACAGACATAAAATCAGAGAAGAAGAATCCGCCCGAATTGTAAAAGCCGCACTCCCTCTCTGCCCAACACATGGTTGCTATCAAAGGCGGCAAAGTGGAAACACGAGAGATACCAAAAAATTGTAAACACACACACACACACACATCACAGGTCCACAGCAGGAAACTCTCTTCAACTGTTCCAATATGAAACGGAGAGAACATCAAACAAGGCTGCAAACTGATATGAAAAGTTAAACATCAGCTGGGATGGACCTGATCTGAGAAAAGCCAAAAAGATATTTCTGAAAAACAAATAAAGTTGTTTTGTTTTTTTGGGGATTTTCAAAAGTAAAAACGCACTTCAATTCAAACGCGGTGCAGCTTTTTCAACTCATCACGCAGAAACACACGGGAGCCGCTCTCTGACAGGTTGACAGACGCTTCTCTGAATCACACGACGTGACAGCGTGATGTGCTCGCGACAGCAGCTGAATGTTGCTGTGGTCAGACAGGGACTCGCACTCGTCACGTATTTTTGGGTTGACTGTGAATTTGATCTTTCTGAACAATCACAACAACAAACGCAGTCACTCAAGCAGAGAGTGAATCTAAGTTGGTTGGAAATCAAACATGAGCAGGGGGAGAACATCAAAAATATCACAACTACACTACGAGCCTCATATGTAGCTACTCCAAACTCTCTCTGTGACCTGCCAATCGATCAGCCACCACCAGCCTCACACTTGTGACCTTAAAGGTGCAGTGTGTGAAATTTGGTGACCTCTAGAGGTGAGGTTGCGTGTTGTCTCCCATCACCTAACCCTCACCCTTCTGAGCATGGAGGAGAACCTATGGTCGACTTCAGTTGTTATTAAAACCCAAAAGATGTTTAATACGTCTACTTTTACTACAGTCAAAACATGGCGGCCCCCTCCTAAGGAAAATACACATTAATGGGCTCATTTAAGGGTAATGGGAAAAAATTTAACATTAAGTTGATTATAAATGACGAAAAGGCCAGTGTGTAATTGCTTTGTAATATTTTTTCGAAGTGACAAAAATGACCGAAATCTCACACACTGCACCTTTAATCAACCTCCTAACCATGACCTCTTGTCTGCAGACACCATCCACCACCATCACACAGCGCCGCCCCCCCCTGTC
>JAFBJT010106398.1:0-10418 GCA_016785325.1 Chascanopsetta lugubris
TATATATATATATATACATATATATATCATCACATTTCATTCTCATGCAGGGAAAGTAAAACTTCATGAGCGAATGATTAGAGTCAAACAGAAATAATGCCACTCGAATGCCATTGTGTGTGCTTGAGGTTTTAAAGGGCCAGTTCACTGAAAACATGCGGCTGACTCAGCAGTTTGAGGCTCTGGTTTTATTGACTGTGGTTCTCTGAACTTCCTTCAGCACATGTGACTTATTCCACCTGCTTCTGGAAAGACATTTTCCAAACGTCTTGAGTTCCGGCCCTCGAGCAGAAATCCAGGTCGGCTCCGATTGTTCAAGGTCCCGACTCAAAGAATCAGAGTTTTTTTTAAAAGCGTGTTTATGTTCAGGCTTCGCTTCAGAACTCCTGCAGGGTCCTTTAAAAGTCTTCAGAGGAACTGGATTCACTCATTCAATGGTGTCCAACCTGTGGCCCGGGGGCCGACTCCGGCCCAGGGTCCAGGATTTCATCGGGCCGCAGCCAAGTCCAAGAAATATAATGGAATGTGGCCCACACGTGAAACTTGACTGTTAGTGACCTTTCCAGGGGGAATGACTTGGTATATGGTTGAGTCCACACGTGTGTGGAGGTGGGGGCAGAGTGTGTGGGGGCGGGGGCAGAGTGTGTGGGGGCGGGGGCAGAGTGTGTGGGGGAGGGGGCAGAGTGTGTGGGGGCGGGGCATAATGGAGGGGGTTTCTACTCGGGTTAGCGTAAACCAGGTTAGCGTTGTCTCGGGGCGAAGTGAAATGAGATTAGTGTCACCTGTGATAAGGCGAAGGGGCGAAGGAGGGAAGAGGAGGAAATTGGAAGAGAAGAAGAGTTCACCACCTCCCCCTCCTCACCCCCCCCCTGCCTCCTCCTCCCCCCCCTGCCTCCTCCTCCTCCTCCTCCACTCCCCCCCCTCCCCCTCCTCCATAATTTCATTTCAGATTCCAGGCACTGAATGTATAAACCGCCCGGCCGCGCCGGAGTTATGGAGCCCGCCGGAGTTAATGGAATATTTATATTCAGAATGTGGAAGCCTGAATTTCCTTTCTTTCTCCGAGCAACGTGCAAAATCCCGCCCCCTCCTCCTCCTCCTCCCGCTACNNCCGCCCCCTCCTCCTCCTCCTCCCCCTCCCCCGCCCCCTCCTCCCCCTCCCCCTCCTCCTCATCCTCTTCCTCAATCTGTGGTTAGAGAATTGCCTTTGTTGGGATTTGACACTATTTTTACACCTGTGAGAGACGGTGAACTCCCGGCGACGGAGAGGAGCTGTGAGCAGCCAGAGGAGGCGGAAGCTCCCTCTAGTGGTGGGGAGAGGATCTGCATGTCGCTTCCGTTCGTTTGAAATCTTATTCTGACTTAAAGATGATGAGCTCACTGAATTACAAACAGGATCATTCACACTGCGTCCACACCACAGCGCCCCCACGTGGACACACCTCATTCTGTGCACAAATCAAAGCCAAAGTGGCAGAGCAATGTCCACCCACCCGCCCCCTGCCCCCCCCTCCCAACACACACACACACACACACACACACACACATCACTCAACCACTCCATTTGACGAGATTCAATTAAGCTAATGCAGTGAGGGCGGGGGGGCGGGGTTTAGGGGCGGCGGCCGTGAGCGACAACAACAACAACAACAAAGACAACGAGGTGCAGAGACGGACGCTGACAAAGTGCTGCATTAAATAATGATGGACGGAAGGAGGGAGGGAGGAGGGGGGCGGGAGAGAGGGGGGGAGGGAGGGAGGGAGGGGGGAGGAGATGAGAGTGGGCGGGTAAATAAATAGATAAATAAATGAAAGAGCAAGTGGAAGTAAAGGATCCGAGGAGAGAGATAGAGATGCTGACAGGTGAAACTGAAAGGAAATGGAAGGGGAGGGAGGGGGAGGGGGGGAGGGAGGGGGGAGCTATAAATACAACTGAGAGAGAGAGAGAGAGAGAGAGAGAGAGAGAGAGACTAAGTTGCCATAGTTTACATTCAGCCCGTGTCTCTATAGGAGGCCTCCTGCTGTGTCTACAGTATAAAACCAATAAGAGAAGCAAAGCATCATGGGAGTGAGGATGAGTGATATGGAACATTCTCATGTCGTGTGTATTTATATATATATATATATATATGTGTGTGTGTGTGTGTGTGTGTGTGTGTGATTCAGAGACAAGGATGGCGCACGTAGACTTCCATTAAGTATTCTCGTGTCTTGGTGTTTAGATTCCATTATCGCCTCACACATGTCCTCACTCGCAGGGGAGACGAGATTCAAAAGCACTTCACAGACATTCGATCATGTCCAGCTTTGCGCTGGAAACCTGGATAAACACTTACTATAGTGCACAGCTTCCAAATCATGCAAATCTTGTATTTATATACAAGAGAACGCGATACATTAAAGGGCCACATGTATCAAAGTCATTCTGCACTCACCAGCGCAGACGGGGTTCCATGAACTTCAGCACCAAATCCAATACCTCAAATCCAACCGACACTGATTTGTACTCAGAAATGCAAAAGACATAGATATTGATCATCTAAATATACCTGATATTTAAATTTCATCCATCACTTCCTCTCTGGATAATCTGCACAAATGTCTAAAAGTCATAGGCTGGACACAAAGAGCTCAGTTTGAGTCTCACATAGAATGAGCATATTTACCAACAGCAAATAGTTCTACTGAATCACAATAGTCAATATTAGTTAGTAGAAGTGACACAGGGAGTATGTGGCTTTTATTTTGAAGGGTCACGGAGGAAGTGATGATCACGTAAACAGGCTCTGGTTGACTTTGAGTGACTTATCGCATAGTTTTGCTATCAAATGTTGTTTCACAGTATAAAAGTATATGAAACCAACGTTTACATTAAAGGCTCAAAAAACATTATAGGTTCTTTGGGCGTGGACATCAAAGGACTTCAGATTGTGCAAAGAGTCATTAAAGACTCACAAGTTCAGGTTTACTACAGAGTTGAGAGACAAAGGGCAGCGGGACAGGAATCGACAGTTGGCGGATCAACGATGGAGCTTGATAAAGACCTGTCATGTGACCTGTCATGTGACCTGTCATGTGACCTGTCATGTGACCTGTCATGTGACTTTCTGAATGGACTCCGGGCAAACAGGTCGAGGTCCAACTTCTCACTGCAGGAGCTACAGGATCGTTTCTGTCCGGACAGAGTCTGTGCAGAGCTGAGGAGGGAACCCGAAGTGAACCCGGATCAGGCTGAGAGTCTCACCTCCGAGCTGCAGGAGGAGCTGACCCAGAACCGGACCCCTGGAGGTGAGAGTGTCGGGACCGAGCTGAAGACGGAGACTCTGTCGGACCAGGCCGAGACTCTCCGAGCCAAGATGCAGAGACAGCAGATGTGGAGTTACGTTCAGCTGCAGGGACAAGAGGTTTCACAAGTGCATCACATCTTTGGTTTTGGATTCTCGTGCCTCGGCGAACCCCATTCTGAAGATCTCAGCCACCTCACCCCTGAAGACAGTAACGTCCGTCCGCAGGAGGTGCAACGTCTTCCCCGTGAGACCAGAACGAACCGGGTTCCACTGAACCAGAGTCTTACCCTCGAGCCGCAGAGGAAACGAACCTGGAATCAACATTCAGAGAGCCCATGGAATGTGGATACCGAGGTGGACGCCGGTGCATTTCGGCAAAGAGAGACCTCCAAGCTCCTCCCCCTGTTGGAGAAGTTAGAGTCTCTCACGGGAAAGATCGAGAAGATTCAGACCTGGAGACCCAAGCTCATCCGACACCTCCAGCACAAGAGAAAGGTCCATCGGGACGAGCTGGAGGCTCTGAACCGGCGCCTGCAGGAGCAGAAGTCCACCACCATCGAGACGCTGGTCAAAGTCTGCACAAAGATCAAGGAGAACGAGGACGTTCTCAAAGACATCGACCGGCTCCGAGAGAAGCTGGAGCAGCTGAAGGAGAAGAACACGGAACCTTCCGCGGAACCAAAACAACCGACGGAACCCAAGGAGGAAGTTCAGAAGAAGACAAATAGGAAGTGGCACTTCTTTAGTTCCATCATAAGAGGAAGGACATCAACAAAATGAAAATATTTGCGTATAAATATATTTACATGTATGTGTAGATATTACAATATTTAACTTTCTAGGAAAAAAATCAGTCTGCCTCGTCAAGAACAAACTTAAATAAAATAAAGTTTCTAAAAATGGAATTGAAAATTCAAGTTTTGTGTATATACACAAAAGTATATAGTGTTGGGCACTTTAAATAAAGTTCATAGTTACGATTAACTTTTCCCAAAAAGTTACTTACTTACTTTTTCTAATTTCAAATGTGTCATCGAATTTGGCCCCGCCCCCTTAAATGGAACTGTAAATTCAACTGTATGTTAAATGATTTATAATAGAAAGCGTTGTTGAGACACTTTGTCCCTGGACATAATGAACATTTATATATTCACACTTTTGATTGTAATTGTGTAAAATCGCTCCCCTGAGCTCAACACTGTCGTATCTATCTCCGACCTGTGTGTTTGTGTGTGAGGACCCGCCCACCTCTGCCTCTGATTGGCTCACCATGGAAATGTAGCCAATCACTGATACACTTTGCTCCGCCCCCTCAACGCCGAGCAGGAGCGTCCGTGACCGAGAGGCTGCTCCTGAAAACAGCTTCCATGAGCTTCAGTAAAGTTACACTCAGCACTTCCTCATCGGTGACGGCGCCGTAACCATGGAAACGGTCGCTCCCTCCATCACCTGTAGAGCTCCATCGTCTGTGTCTCCTGGTGTAAACTGCGACTGACCCCGGTGCGTCTGCAGAGGTCAGACCGGGAGCTGCGGGACTCCTCTTTCATCCGCTCCCTGTGGACTCAGGTCTCGGGCTCCGGGTTCAAACCTGTCGCTGCTGCTGCAGAATGGATTGAGGTCCCTGATGGAACCGAGTGATGGAGGAGAACGTGAACATCACAGCTCTGCACATCCATCCGGACTTTATCTCCTCAGAAGTTCATGTTTGTGGATTTGAAGGTGTAAGACGTTCACGGCCGGCCTATCCACACACTCCCTGGACCTTCTGGCCTCTCCTGTAGCGCCACCTTGTGGTTGACGCTTGTGTTTTTGTGTGATTTTCATGAGTGAAAGCTCCGCTTGGTGGAAGTGAATGACGGATTGCGTTGACATCTGTTTCGGACATTCTCTCCTCCCACCGGAGGAATCGGGCTTAAGCGATTTCTTCACTCTTTCATCTTCGGCCACGATCAAGTCACAATTTGTCCATTTGTCCAAAACCCAGTGAGCAGTGAAGGACTCCATGAGGCTCAGACACGTTCCCCTGCAGAGACAGCAGCTCAGCTATCAAAGAGGCCCTTTAAAGGGGCAGTGTGTAAGATTTGGGTCAGTTCTCCTAACTTCCAACTGTAGGATTAGATCACAAAACAATAATATACTGACATTTTAACGACTGTATAATCACCTCCATGTATGACTAACTTTTTTTTTTTACACAGCCCTAAAATGCCCTTTAATGTATATTTACATGCCCTCCCTGTGGGGGCCGCCATGTTTTTACAATCGCCCAGAGCAGAGTGGACCTGCTTACAACATCCTTTGAGTTTTAGTGACAACTGAAGTCGACCATCGATTCTCCTGCATGTTCAGAAGACAAAGGTGAGGTGTGTAAGATGTGGTGACCTCTAGAGGTGAAGTTGATGTTGTATCCGTCACCTCACCCTCACTCTTCTGAACATGAGGAGAACCTGTGGTCGACTTCAGTTGTCATTAGAACTCAAAAGATGTTTAGTGCGTCCACTCTGGGCTACTGTAAAAACATGGCGGCCTCCATAGAGAGGACCCGCCCCACATGTCAATACACATTAATCATTTAAGGGAAATGGAAAAAGCATTTAGGTGATTTTAAATTCATAAAAATGTCAGTCTGTAATTGTTTTGTAATATTTTTCGAAGTGACGACATTTTCTGAAATGTTTCACACTGGACCTTTAACTGTAAGAAAACAAAAGGAATTAAAACTACTATTAACAGGAAAAACTCATTCTCACTAGAAATCACAATATCAACATGCAACTTCACCAGTAGACGTCACCAAATCCTACACACTGTACCTTTAATCTTGAGATGAGGAAACTGGAGTCGCCGTGTCGTCTGGTTCCATAATCATCGCACTGTCGCCTTCAGACTCCATCTCACAGACGGGTCACGCCCCTTTTGGAGGTCACAGGATATTTGGGAACGTCAGAACTCCTCGGTCACATCAAAGCAGCGAGTCCTGAGTCCGCTGCCAGCCCATAATATGCTACAGTGCACATTGGACCTTAATTCCAAATCCATGCTAATCACCTCCATCGCTGTGTGTTGAAGGAAAACAACGCGTTTCTGTGGTAACCATATAAGGCCAGTACAGATCGATGATGAGATTGTGTGAATGCAGTTCTGCGCTCATTAGATGTTTAATCAGATTTGAGTTCAAGTTTGTAAAAAAAAAAAAAAACATATTCTATATAGAATATTTTTTAAAGTTCATTAGTACGAGAAGAATAACATGTGATGAGGTCAGAGGTCGCGGGGGTCGGACGGCTGCTGGGTTCCATTGGGAAAAACCACAGAACCACCACAAACTGATTCAAAACAACCAAATACGGACATAAAACTCTACACAGGCACAAAGAGCACAACCACAAACAGACTCCACAGCCACATAGGAGATAATCAAAGACATCAAAGGAGGGAAACTCGCCACAGAAGGAGCAGGGACGTGTGAAATGTGGCCACAGACTGAGACAACATGGCTGACATAAATATCCAGACATGAAACAAACAGAGAGGAAGAAAACAGACATGAAACGACCTCGCAAACATAAATAACTGAGGCGAATGTTCAACCAAATGTCACATGATGGATTGGTCAGTGTTGGAATGCGGCCTCTTCTTCGTTGGTATCCATCTGTGTCAGCGACAGGAAGTGAAGGAGACTGTGCTGTCAGACGTATTAAAACATTTGTACAGGAATCAATCATTCCGACAACATTTGGAGCTGTCAGCATGCTCCCTGAGGTTGTCGGTTCAATTCCCGGCCTCTCCGTCCACCCTCAGACGTATGTTGCTTTGGATCAAGTCGTACAGTAACGACATACAGTCATTTCCCTGGTTCTGTAAAACTGCAGTACAATCTTGTTTACGCGTATTCACAACAATGCAAATCCAATATCCGACACTAGAGGGCGTTTGTGCCTGTCGATCACTTCTTCAAACACACACCTCAGCCACGCCCCCTGGGAATCATGGGGAAAACAAACGTTCTGGATTGGTGAGCAAGTAGCATGAGCAGGTACTTTACACCTCAGCGCGGCAGCGTTTACTTTGATGCTGGCAAATAGTCTGAATATTTATATAAAACAAATACATTATATTCGTCTGTATCTGAGTTTGATGGTATGATCAGAAACTATAAATCTCTTGTGTTTGTGTTTGTGTGTGCGCAGGTTCTCGCAGGAGGAGAGATCCAAGAAACTCTGGGACCCTCGGTGACGGCCCCACAGACTCGGCGCTGCCCCCTACTGGACACTGAGATCTGCGACAGGTAAGACACGAAGAGCAGACGAACGCGAACGTCACCGAACACCTGAAGACAACAGAGAGACAGTCGGAACTCTGCGTGAAAACCCAGGAAGGGAAAGTCGTGACGTCGGCTGTTTTCCGTGTATTTCTCCGTGTGCGACTCCCACGGCCGAAGAGAACCGAAAAACACCCGTACTCGCTGTATTATCGTGATTTAGCTTATTAAATAAAAACACGGTGTTAGCAGCTGCAGTAGGAAAACAGCAGCTCTGTGGATGGTACACACACTGAGCCCCCCGCTCCACACCCAGACGCCTCTTCCTCCCCTTTACAGCCCCACATTCTCCAAACTGTCTGGGGTCCGGGAGTCAACCGCCGCCCCTTGACACCAATCCACGCAGGTTAATTGACAATGAAAATACCTGGAGGCAGAGCAGCCGTTTCTGAAATCAAGATTTAAACCTGGCCGTATAGGATTATTAAAAACCAGTCGCGGCCACGCCGCAAAGAAAATAGCCGGGCCTGCGGATGAATGGGTTTCCTTTCTTCTTGTGGAGCGTGTTGTTTTTCTTCGGGGAACCTGTGGTCTTCAAGCGCTTTGGACCTGGGCTCCGAGGCAATTTAATGGATGTACAGCAGCTGCGCGCTGCAGAAAATACTATTCAAATATGTTCCTTATGTTTTGATACCGAGCCGGGGCTTTGGGCTTTGAGTGCGCGGCGTTGGTCGGTGGCGTCGCCGAGACACGCGGGGCAGATCTGACTGGAAAAGAAGATGGCGTCCAAGCGTTCACCTCACGCAGGAGGCTTCTGTCACCAGCAGCAGATTGATGACTCGGCGGGTCTGTTTGTTTCTTGGTGCTGAAAACTTTTATTTTTCTGCAACGACAAAGAGTTTCGCCGCGTCTGTTTCGAATGATCCGCGTAAACAGTGAAGTGCGGTGCAGACGTGATGTGCGTGCAGAGAGACAGCAGAGAGGAGACGTGCTGGTTCCACCAACCACTGATCCTCATCCAAACCCAGACCTGCTCCCACACGACGGAACACAACGTAAACACGTACGTTCCGCGTTTCCTTCAAAGCCAGCGTGAATTGTGTTGAGGCCGTTCCATTGGTCAACAGTAGATGGCAGTGTTGTGTGCGCGTGTGCAGCCCTCACTTAAACTTAAACTATCAAGTTAACCTTAACTTAGACCAACTTAAACTTAAACTATCAAGTTAACCTTAACTTAGACTAACTTAAACTTAAACTATCAGGTTAACCTTAACTTAGACTAACTTAAACTTAAACTATCAAGTTAACCTTAACTTAGACTAACTTAAACTTAAACTATCAAGTTATCCTTAACTTAGACGAACTTAAACTTAAACTATCAAGTTAACCTTAACTTAGACTACCGGTAACTTAAACTATCAGGTTAACCTTAACTTAGACCAACTTAAACTTAAACTATCAAGTTAACCTTAACTTAGACTAACTTAAACTATCAAGTTAACCTTAACTTAGACTAATTTAAACTAGCATGTTAACCTTAACTTAGACTAACTTAATCTTAAACTATCATGTTAACCTTAACTTAACTAGACATGGAGTTTGACTTTTATAAAAACGATGTATCTTTACTTTGTTCACAGTCATGTTGTTGTTGTTGTTGTTGTTGTTGTGTTGTTGTTGTTGTTGTTGCTGTAGTCAGATGAGATGTAAGTTTGTATTATTATTATTCTGATCTATATTTACATATTGGGCGTATGTACATGTTGGTGTGTGTTTATCCAATAGGTGAGCAGAGTGTGAACACAGAGGAATGCAGATGGAGATTCTAGGTCAAAGGTCACCACAGCTGAACTCCCTGTGAGGCCATGCTGCTTGGGGGGGGGGGGGGGGGGCTCTGGGGGGGGGGGGGGGGGGGGGGGGGGGGGCCTTAAAGTCTCTGCTCACCTCTTTACTGTTTGTGTGTATGAACAAACATTTCATTAAAGGTGCAGTGCGCAGGATACAGTGACATCTGCTGGTTGAGTTGCATGATGGCCCTATAGGAGAATCCCAGGGAGCCAAAAGTCAAAAGGTGTGTCCATTCTGGGCTACTGTAGAAACATGGTGGTGCAACATGGCGCCCTCTAGTGGAGAGGAGCAGCTTCTTAGAAGAACAAATCATTCATTCAGGTGATCACACTCAGAAACTAATCAATGAAGTTATCATATTTTCTTTTTCTGCCAATAGAATTCAAAATATGCAAATGATTCATTTTATTTTGAAAAGGTAAAGGAAGTGGAATCCAGAGCAACCTGGAGCAGAATGAGCTGCTGTGAGGTCCGTGTGTGTGTGTGTGTGTGTGTGTGTGTGTGTGGTTATAGGTTAATGTCGCTCATATAAAAAATTCTGCAAAGGGGCTCAAGCTGGAGCCGGACCTTTGACCTTTGACCCCCCCCCCCCCCCCCCCCCCCCCCCCCGCCCCGATGGCGTATGGATCCCAGCAGTAACTGTAACGGCAGCGAGCGCAGACAGGAAGTGGCGGGTTTACAGGCGGGAACCTTTCATGTTCCACGTCCTGATGTGTAAGGAGAGGCGAGATGTGTCGGGACGCTCGCCGCGCCGACGACCCCCGGCACACACACACACACACACACACACACACACACACACACACACACACACACACACACACGTGTCCCACACCTGAGGAGAGTATAACTCAATCCTCCCTCTGTCTCTCTCTCTCTCTTTCTCTCTCTCTCTCTTTCTCTCTCTCTCTCTCTCTCTCTCTCTCTCTCCCTGTGTGTGTATGTCTCTCGCCCTGCCACATCCCATCAGCTGCGATTCCTCCTCACGGGAACGAGGACGGAGGGAAAACGATACGTGATGT
>JAFBJT010106399.1:0-13843 GCA_016785325.1 Chascanopsetta lugubris
CCCCCCCCCCACCCCCACCCCCAGGACTGAATGGACATCCGCCTGGTTTTACATGTATATGTGTGAATCATCCATCAAATGGATTGATGTTGCGCTGAACGCCAGCACAGCTGTTTGATTGCATTACTGTGTATTCTCTGTGTCCTCCATTCAACACTGCATCTGTGCTCCTCCAGGTACATGGCAATCGTCCACCCACTCAGGCCTCGTATGAAGTATCAAACTGCCTACTGCCTCATCACAGGAGTCTGGATCGTTCCCGTTCTCATATCCATCCCCTCGGCCTACTTTGCTTCTGAGACCATGTACCCTCACAGCGGCTCCACTCCTGCCACTATCAAAGTCTTCTGTGCCCAGATCTGGCCCGTGGACCAGCAGGTCTACTACCGCTCCTACTTCCTGGTGGTTTTCGCCGTGGAGTTTGTGGGGCCCGTGATCGTCATGGCGATATGTTACGCCCAAATCTCCCGCGAGCTCTGGTTCAAGAACGTCCCGGGTTTCCAGACGGAGCAGATCAGGCGGAGGCTGCGCTGTCGCCGCAAGACGGTGATGGTCCTCATCGGGATCCTGACGGCGTACATCCTGTGCTGGGCGCCGTATTACGGCTACACCATCCTGCGCGACTTCCATCCCACGCTCATCTCCAGACAGAAGAATTCCCTGGTGGCCTTCTACATCATCGAGTGCATTGCCATGAGCAACAGCATGATAAACACACTCTGCTTTGTCAGTGTCAAGAACAACACGGTCAAGCACTTGAAGAGGATTGTGCTGCTCCGCTGGAGGTCGACATACGCCCCCACCAAGACCGTGGACGAGCTGGATATGAGGACCTCCTCGATGCCCGTGACGGAGGAGATCGAATGCACACAGCTGAGGTGAAGATGAGGACAATCTCTCACACAGCGCCAGGGAGGAGGGAACTGAAGCTAAACACAAACTGTGATGCACTGCAATGTTCCGTGAGGCGGAGAGACACATCTCATCGCGCAGTCCAGCAGCACAGCTCAAACCGTTTTGATGTTGTGTACCGGGTTCTTCTATTTCACCCATTCGTTTGAATGTAATTAGAATGCATGTATTATTAAATGTTAATGGATCTCTTAAATGTATAAATTAAAAATCGTAGCTCATCCGTGGGTTTGATGGTATTTTTGTTATCCATTTTGATGGAATAATAAAAACATAAAAAATAATTGTTGAAAAGACCCAAATTATTTTGTTGACCAATGACTTTTGTTATCTATGGCTTCAGTTGAAATTCCAAGTGTGTTTAAGTGTATGATCGCCAAAATACACAAATATCTGTTTTTATTAAGCCCTATATGTTTACATAAGGAGCGTATCCTGTCCATGGAGCTTTAATAATAGCTTAAGGCTATACTAACAATGAGGTAATGGGAATTTTTCTCTTTGACCTATTTGCCTCTTTGTAATTACATTTTTCTTTTTGATATGATCTTTCTGTGGAATGTTGGCTACTGATATTTGAGCATACATTGGAATATAAATATATCTTTGCTTCTTTCCAGTTGAAACATATGTAAATATAACTTCACTCCACACAGATTTAACCCTGGTAATGGGATATATGCTATATAGGCAGCAGCACCTCAGAGTTGTATAAGAAGCTGTAACTGCAGAAACAGGCCTTGTGTTCGGAAGGTAGTAGAAACTCAGTCAGTGCTACTGACAGTCAGTTCTTCTCATTTCAGTTTAAATGTACATCAGACAGATATAAATGGTTTTAGATAAGTCTTTGAACATGTACAGTTTAGTGTGTTGAATGACTGTTGTGCTCTTTGTTAACTAGCTCACGAGAAATCCATGTATTATTCTTTGGGGTCAAACATTTTAATCAGAGTCACTGCAGGAGCAGTTTGACTGTTTTCAGAAAAGACTTTAGTATCCTCATACCAGCCACTGCTCCACTTCCTGTTTTTACCTCGCCACCTGAAACGCTCTGTAGATCTGTTGCCCTGCCCTTACAGAAAAACCCAAGCCAGCCCTGATTGACACGCTGTCCTTGTCCCCTCTGGTTGGTCAACTGCTCATACTGATCAGAAGGGTACCATCCAATGGCATAGTATGATTATGGCTGCTGTTGCAGTGTCATCAGCTCCAGTGGGAGGCAGAATGAAAACTGAAGATGCCTGAAAATTGTCTTAAAACCCATTTTTACTTCTTGGCTTTCAACCCCACACGAGACTCTGCTTGTGTTTTGTTGTTTTAGTGTTGTAGCATTATTATCTGTTATCTCTTGATGTTCTGAGATTGTTTTTATGTTTTATGTCTTATGTTCTATTCTGTTTATGTACAGCACTTTGTCCAGCTGTGGCTGTTTTAAAGTGCTTTATAAATAAAGTTGAGTTGAGTTAAAAAACCTGCTTTCTGAGATAAAGAGCTCCACTTCCGCTGTCGAATGGCGCAGTTTGTTTTACCATAAACACCTCCTACACACAGCTTATGAATATATTTCATGGTTATAGTAACTCGTGTTGTTGCACCGTTCCATCAAAAAGCCAAGGAGAAAATCTTGGGAGGCTTATCAGCCACTCTCAATAACATCATAAACAGGTTTACCTTTTCAAATGTGACACAGATAACTGTTCTTGACAACCATGTGACCTCAATGACTCAATCGCCTCAGCAATGACATTTACTCATCTGAAACAGTGTATAACAAGTAGACATACAATATGCTCACTGATACACATGCACATAAAACAATGCCATGGAAACACCAATCCATCAAACTGTGACGATCTATTAAAGGCATAGTAAGTAGGATTTCTTGCTTGGTTTTTTTGTAAACACACCAGCAAAACATAGCCCCTCCCTCCCTGTCCGATGACACTATGGTAAAGCTATGGTATCCAGTTAACATTATATCTGCAAAGGTGTTCAGTTGGTCCATTCTAGGCCATTGTCAACACTTACCCACTTATTCAAAGGTTTTAAAGGTGCAGTGTGTAAGATTTGGTGACATCTAGACGTGAGGTTGCATGTTGTATCCATCACCTCACCCTCACCCTTCTGAGCACACAGAACAAACTATGGTAGACTTCAGTTGTCATGAAAACTCAATAGATGCTTAGTACCCCCGCTTTGGGCTACTGAAAAACATGGCGGCCCCTGTGAAGAGGACCCACCCCTCATGGGCTCATTTAAGCGTAATGGAAAAAAAAACAATTTGCTAATGATAGAGCTATGAAAAATTCAGTATAGTCATTTAAAAAAAATCTTTTTTAGAAATGACAATAATGACCGAAATCTTACACACTGCACCTTTAAAAATGATCATTTGTATATTGCGGTAGTTGTACTTGCATAAAAACATCAGTATGTTAATTTCATATTGAATTTCTGTGCCAATAAAGACGGAAATATCTATTGAACATTGATCTTATGCAGTTCACGTTGCAACTATCCGAAGCAGAAAACTGCTTTTGAACCAGTGCATGATGGGGATGATTGGATTATTGTTATTAGTCTGATTTTGAAATGTCAACCTCTGAAAATAACATGCTATAAGACAAAGATCTCGTAACTTGGATACATGAGGTGCTCAAAGTGTCCACGTCAAACATAAGGCTTAGAGTGACAGCTCTGATCAGTTGCTACAGGAAACAACTTAGGGAGTTAGAGCAACCATGAGGTTACAGCCCATTATTCAATAAACAGCAGAATATACTTGACATGCTATGCACGTCATCAACATATGGTGAGAGCAAAGTTGTGACAATGAAAATTAACACACAAAGAGTTCTTCCGATGTGATTGTGACAGAACGGCTCACACACACACACACACACACACACACACACACACACATGTCACTCTGCTCGCGTTTGAACTTTCACAATCATTGTAAAATCATTATCCGCACAAACCTCTCCATATCGCAACTAAGGGTAAAAATTCGATTGTTCTACACACCAATCAACATTTCTGAAATCCATAAAATTAAATACGTGGAAACGGATGGTCAAATAATGCCAACTTTGTATTTACATTTTTTTGTGTGTGTTAATTATGTGGAAGGGGCTAAGTGTTTAAAAGAGTGACCATTTTGAGCCTAGGAGAGAGTCTGGTGGAACCCAGGGAGAGCTGGTTGTGTCACATTATGGGTAACAGCCGTAATTATGTATTTTTTTGTATTTGTATATTTTTTTTAAACTGTCACTGGAAATATTGCTCTAATTTTTCTTAAACTATATTTTTTCTCACTATGCCATTATTTTAAAGTTATTTTTTGGAGCCTGGTCAAAAGAACACTGTGACAGTAATTAAAGAAAACCAGTGTCACCATGCTGGAACTCAACAGGAGACCCTCGCTTCACAACAGCTACAAGTGTATGCGCACTACCAAATATCTGAAGCTCTATGGAGCAAAGCCTTTCTCATATCCGTCTTTCCCATCATGGCAAAAAACCTAGTAGCCACCAGGTGTCCACGGTAATGTGTTGAATCAATCACACCTGCTATCGATTTGCTCTGCGATTGACACACGTTTTAATTTCCTCTGGCTACAATCAACATGGACTGAAAATGCAAGCTATGCAATTTGCTAATGTCATCCTCTATGTCCTCTGGGGCAACTTCCTGCATCATTTCCAGGGCAATGGGACAATGTTCAGTCATCCTCTGGTCATTAGCACGTTAGCCTGTTTGTAACAAAACATATTTTTCACAGCTTAGGATACCAATCAACATGTGGTATTTCATCATTTGGATCAAGATGCATCACAGTTTTAACACTGACAATGGAGTGAGGGAGCTTGAGGTGCAGAGGACTGCGGCCAGTTACCATGGTAATATTGTTTGCGTCATCACAAATGGAGTTGTTATTCCCTACTTCCTGGTTGTTGTTGTCGGCGGATCGTGACTTCAGACTTGATGCACCAATGAAATAAAACACAGTAAGATACATTGCAAGACCAACCACCAATAGACTAGAGACAATAGATGTTTGATCTATCATGTTTAATCCAGGTTATCCTGCAATTCGAATTTGATGATTGAGATTCATTTAGATTTAATAGAGTCTGGATATGTCCAGAGTGCAGTGTTGGTCCATAGACAGTGGGGCACGAAAACTCGCTAGGCTGCCTCACTGACAGGAAGGAGTCAACAGATGCCACATCAGTGCTTTGTCAGAGGTTGTTGTACTGTGGAGAGGAAGTGTGCTGACTCATCATTTAGACAAACACATGCAAGTGTTTCACCGAAGACATAAAAACAAAGTAAGTTGTTTCTTACTCTGTTTTAGTGTCACCAACAGTATATGATTCTACAACTCTACAACATGTTGCTGTTGTAATTAGTCTGTTATGGTCCGATTGATTATTATACAGTCAAATGCAGTATTTTCATTAATAACAAAATATTTTTCTGTAATTGGCTGTGTGTTTGATTTCTGTGTATTTTAAATTTTTCCGACTTGTCATATCCATTTCTTTGAACCTCATGGTATACATTTTTGTAAACATCAACAACACTAACCTTAAAATTAAACAAATGTGTGATGAGCTGCATCACACACTGCATGTCTCCAAGACACTTATTCTATTAAATAGTCTTGATACTCAGGACTACATGGGGTTGCACATGTACAGTATGTATACAATTGATGAACTCTATTCAACCTTTTTCTATAACATGAATGATTATGCATTTTCTACGTTGTTATTGACTGTTGCTGATTGTTCTTATTCGTTTCCACATCCTTGATTGTATAGTGAGTCAGAAAATGCTAGGCGCACTTTAAAGTCCAATGTTCCAACTGGGCTGATTCATTCTGAGCACTGGCTCTTTGAGATAAGTGTTTTCATCACTGATGGACTTTAAGTAACATGTACTACACGCAAGGAAGACTCAAACACCATAGGTTCCAGTCCTTTCAAAGGGATTCATCAACAATTATAGAAAAAGGAACATGGCCATAATGTAGCAATATTTTCATTGTTGTTCTCTGTGAACCACTAATGGGGGGTCCCCCATTAGATGAACACATGAAATGGAAAAAGAGTGCATGTAACCCAGCGGCGCCCCACTACAATTAAATTCACAAATAATTAATTGTAATAATCTAAGCTTACACCATTTTTTCCACGATAGCTTAAAACCATTAAAGGAGAGTTTTGCGGGAGTCTATGAGACACTTGATTATTATAAATATATTATCTTGACTCCACAGCCCCGTTCTGTATTTGATTGGTGAAGTAGTGAGCTCTACCATTCTTAACGTGTAGAAACAACAATGGATGGGTGAAATTCTTGTCATTTACACAGTAAATGATTTGAGATATGTGCAGCTTGTCATTTTGTGTAGCACCATATTCTCCAACATATCCCTCAGTGCATTAGTAGGCAACAACAGCGCCAAAGTCCATGTAATATCGCTAGAATACAAAAGTGCATGTTAGACTCCTTCAAAAATGCACAAACTACCCCTTTAACATTCTGTTTCACACTCACTGATGCACAAGCTCCAAACCGATAATCTGTAAATAAGAGCAGTATTAATGAGCACATGTGCTTTGAACACACTGACACCAGTTCCTTGGTGTCACCCTTATTGTTTGATGATAGACTTAGTCATGCTTCTGCCGACAGGATCATTACGCTTGTGTTTAGTGTGTCAACAGCTTCTAAAGATCATCGTGTCCTATGTTAATCTTCTCTCAGCCTCAATGCTGGGAAATGTTTACTTATTATTACCTGGGTCCCGGCTTATTGTCCCCATTAGTCTCTGAACTCCGGCCCCCGTGGGTGAAGTGTCAGTTTGAAACCAAGGTGTTTTTTTTTTTTTGTTGTCCTTGTGCGTCTCTTTCCAGAAACAACACAGCTTTAAATATATACACTATAAATAAAACCTGCACGTCGCTTACTGGCATCATGCAAAAAATGTTAAAAGGACATTTTTAGAATAAATGATCCACCTTCCTAATATTCCTCTGGCAAATTGGATGTGTTAAGTGTTTGCATTTGAAAGCCTGAGGAGAAAAGATCCTGACTCCAACAATCTGTCATGGTGTCTGTGATGTGTCACATTTCAACCACGCGATCAAAAATCCCTATAATTTCCATGGAATTTGATTCCTCAGAATCCTCAAAGGCTCATGACAAATGAACAGTTTTTTGTATATTGAGTTAGTGTGAATAAATCGAATCACATGGGAGTGACTTAATGATGTTTAAACAGAATAGCACATACTTACACATACGAAATAATTAAATCAGTTAACTGTGTTGATAAAATAGTTGAATTATGATTAGCTTTAATTGCACAGCAATTGCAGCATACGAAATTACAATAAAAACAATGAAGGTCAAAAGACGGCATTAACACTTTGGAATGAAAAGTCTGTAATAAAATAACATAAAAAATAGAATAAAACTTCAGACATTTTGAAGGTTTTGAATCATGGCCCAATATAAAAATGGCTGATTATTACTGTAGAATACTACAGTAAGTGTTGGCACCACCATGTTTTTATAGTAGCCCAAAATGGACAAATATATACCCATTCATCGTTAAAAAAAAAACATAAACAAAGAAGCCTGGCTATCTTTCAGTGTGCAGCGGCCAAATCGACAGGTATGAGAGTGCTGACACTTTAATTTGAGAGGGAAGAAACAACCCTCTTCACCACACTCCATGTCCACTTTCACGGGGCAACAGACGCTGGTTTATCCTCTGCAGATCATCAGGTGGGTGGATGTTGCCAGCAGCGATTGTGCTCTGCAGACAAACGACTATCAGGCAGGAGAGGCCACCGTGTCTTAATAGCAGTTTAATACAATGTTTGTGCTCTTCCCTCATGTAATGTGACCCCTGCAGCATCACCGGCCAAAGACGTGGTGTGACAGCAAATCATTGGCTGGTCATGAATAACGATTGTGATTGCAGGCCCAGTATGTGCTCACCATGAGCAATTAGATCGATAGCGTCCCTTTAACAGCTTTAATGAACACTGGTCCATTTGTCTACTGACCTTTGTTCTTTATGGGCATCGCTGTGTGTCTGTCTCTGTTGGGAGCACACAATCCTATTATTCACCAGTCTTAGAATTGATCATTGTTAATACGAATATGAACTCACAGCTCAGAGGACCCTGCAACTGACAGGAGTTTTAATTGATTCAGACTAATTAGCATTGTTGTTAACATGACATGTGGGTGGACTTGCTTATCCCCCCTTAATGCAGATACCAATTCAGAATACTCTAATGCCCTCTTTCTTCCTTCCGACATTAGCATGTTAGCATAGCCATGAAAAAAAAAAAAAAAAATTTATGCAACACTAGCGAGACGGCAGGGTCAGGGGGCTTTTATGTGGCAGGTTACCATAGCAACACTGTCACCGAGTCAACATTGAGCTCTGTGGCGATGTTGTTTTTACAAGCCATGGTAGTCGATGGTGGCGCATTAGCGATGAGAGACTTCATGTATCGAGTCAATAATAATCAAATAATCTAATAAATAAATAGATAAAATAGATATTATAATAACAACAACATTTTGAAGTGGGCTCACCCACATTAATCCCACTTATACATGCTAACATTGAGCTCGTTAGTTACACATAAGAAACGTGACGCACAACACTGATGTTTTTTAAACCCATACTTGCTGACTTGTTTTGTTTTGTCTTCTGCACAATGCACACGTATCCATATTGAGTCACGTGAATCAATGTGAGGTAAATATACCGTTAGTCAACAATGAGGCCTTTTTCACACTAAATCTCTTATGCACGCTAATGTGGCAGGGCGCTATTAGTTGTTGCGTAGATGCCACTGATTGTCTTCCCCCTCACTGGGCAAAATCTCCTTTTGTTTACACACATCACATTTACCCTCCTATGCAGTTGATGGCGTGGTGATGACGACCTGTTGTTGTAGAACATGTGGACGAGTCCTCATCACATATCAAATCCCTGCCAACGCCTTCCATCAATAACAATCTCAGCTCGCTTAATAGCAGCAGGGACTGAGGCCAGTGTCAATCACACGTGTTTGTGACTGCCTGCAGGAGACGCAACCATTGTCAGACGCCGTGTGACACCAGAAATCGATCGCTGAGCGAGTTGTCGAAGCTGAGGGGGAAGACTGAGGTCGACGTGGTGTCGAGAATAAGACTAAAAGGGAGAGCAGGTGGACTTTTACACTCAATTCTGACAGCATTTTATGCCACGATTTTCCATATTTACTACAAAATTAATGCATATCGTGAGACTTCCTTGAAATGTACAGGGATCATTGAAGATGGATGTAGCGTCCGTCAGGTTTATGCGGAGAGCTTATGAGGCTTGTAGTGGGTGATTGGCTCATCGCCATCTCGCCAATGCCTAACTCCTCCTATACACTCTGGTTCGTCCAAATAAGGGCAATGCTCAGGCAGAGCTGGGGTGAGCCCATGCAGCTGTCACAGCATCCACAGAACGTGCCAGGTCGGCCCAGGTGTTGCTCAAGAAGCCATCCCTTTAATAATGCACAATTTCAAACCTCTGTAGAATAAGAATACGAGAGTTAGATTGATTGAGACCAAAAGTGTAGTTTGTACCAGGCTTTAAATTCTGTTTAATTCTAAAGTTGACCCTTTTTAACATTGAAGTCTATGGGGAAATCTGCCAGCCTCAAGTGGCCACCCTGTGAACTGCAAGATTTTCCAGTTCCATACAGGCCTTCAGCCCCGGAGGTTGGACTGGGAGCCACTGTACAACAATTCTTCATAATTCAACAAAAGGTGGAAAGGTTAGTTTAAATGAGCCCTGTCTTGGCTTATATTGTTCCTGTTGTCAAATCTTGTTTCTCTGCACTCTATTGCACTGGTCATTTATTGCCAGACAGTTGTGGCACAAATCCAATGAGTCTCTCCGGTGCCCTCAGAGTAATAGAAAATTAAGTGTTCTGTTTTGCTGGCTTTGAAAATAGCTGCCCTTCCCAGGGACAAGAAATGAGAGAAGACATATAAAATATCAGACGAAATGTTTTCTTTGTGTGTGTGTGTGCGTGTGTGTGTGTGTGTGTGTGTGTGTGTGTGTGTGTGTGTTGTGTCACTCTTGCTTGTGGTTTGGATACCAGCGTGACTCATTAACATTTATGAAGGAACATTATCTTTAATACGCAGCCCTATTCAATAGGATCCCCACAACAGACATAATTCCCAAAGATATAAATAACAGCCTAGAAATATACAATGTATAATAGCAAGGTAAATGTATAGCTTGTTTGTACATTCAAATAGGCTTCAATAATGGATGAAAACATATTGTTTATGATAATGGTGGTGGTGATGATGATGATGTTTATTATTGTTATTGTTATTGTTGTTATGATCATTATTGTTATTATTATTATAATTGTTGTTGTTGTTGTTGTTGTGTTTTTTTTATCGTCATCATCATCATCCCCAGTTAGAGTTTTCATGGTTGTTTTGAATAAACCTCTGAAAAAAACTAAAATGATTTCATCCTGACACAATCTCATCATTGTGTACCCAAGCATGACCTTCAAAATGATCATTTGACCTACCTGTTTGTTATATAAACAAACATGACAGTTTGACTTGGATGACCCTCACTAAAAACTCCCAATCAAACATAATGGGGCCTCTCCTAATTGAGGATCAGGAAGTAAGTAAGGGTGAATTTAGACAGACATTAACAAACAACCTCGTTTCTGGTGTAGATCGAAGAGTGACTTCTGTGGATATCAGGTTGAAACAACAACCACGTGAAATGGAATTTAACAATGGAGATTAAACTAAGTCTTGGACAGAGCATTAGAACAGGCTTGTGAAAGAGACAAATGAGAAGAAGTGTCAGTATGAATGAGTCAGATTAGCAAGTGAACGAGGATGAATGGGCTGCCATGGATGAGATGGGAATGATTACAATGATTCAGGTGTTTTTAATGGCTTAATGATTGGATGTGTGAAAACTAGAGGGAACTATTCACACATCTATCCACAGATAAACTCGAATAGCAGGGCTATAAAAAAACATTTTTATATCTATATTCAAAGTGCATCAATCACCTGCCATACCTCATCCATATTTGTAAGCATGTAAGCCCAACCCCAACCCCAAACATTAAGCCTGAACCTTAACCCCAATCCCAAACTAAACCTTTAACCTGAACCCTATAAATTAACCCTAAACTCTTACCTCACCCTTAACAATAACCCTCAACCTTAACCCTAAGCCGTAACCCTAACAGTATACACGAAGCCTAACCCTGAAGGCTAAACCTAAACCCTAAGTATTAACCCTGACCCCCAAAAACCCAGCCCTAACCCTTAACCTCAACCCCTTAACCCTTAACCCTAACCCAGGATGACTGTTCAGGATAGAAAATATTCTCTAAACCAGTCAAATCAGGTTATGATGGCAGCATCTTCCACAGCAGCTCCTCCCTGGCAACCCAGAGAACTTGAAATGCAGAACATTCCAACTCGGTGAAGTGGATCAGATTATTTGCCGTGATCTTTTGAGCATTTCCACTCGGAAGAGCAAACATGTCAAATGTCACCGGAGTTATCAAAAGACTGGGAGACAGAGACTGCATATCCCCCTTTCACAAAGCAGTTGTGTTTCGTAATTCACATCCAGTCAATGGCTCCAGGTGTTGGCGCAGAAAGACAATTATTAAAGCAATTATTCTGCCATTTCTGCTCCAGCTGTTGCAACATGAATTTAGAAAATAGCAAACCGCCGATTAATTTCAGCAGGTTTGGTTTATCTGATGGCTGTAAGTACTCAATGAATAAAGATGTTTATCATCATTTGAGATTATTATTATATTTGCCCTAGAGACACATTGATCCGTGTGAGTCATGCAGGTCGGCAAAAAGAAGCCATTAGAGTGGAGCCGCTTGCGTACATGTTTAGCTGAGTCATCCTGGAGGACACTGGAAGAAATAAAACTGTGAAATCCACAGACGGCAATATTAAAAATACATTGGATATACTGGATATTTGACATGGAGGGTGGGTCATTAATTCAGAGTCGGAACATTACAACCGTGTTGTAATGCAACGCGGCTTCCTGTGCAGATGCAGGCGGTACAGAGAGGTGTGTCCCAATTCTCTCTCTGCTCTAATGTGCATGCACGTCATCTTCCTGAATGTCTAATACTTCTCCCAGAATTCCTCCGAGTCTCAGTCTTTGGGATGAAAACAGAAAGTATCAATCTCCCATAGGCATCTGGCTGAACGCGCCTTTGATGATAAAAGCGAGACCAATGGCTACATGTTGGGTGATACTGCATCAGTATGTACCGGCAAACCCTCTCGACTGCACTGCGAAGTCATTTCTCAAGGTGAGACGTTCTATCCTGCGACACAAAGAGAGGAGCGCAATATAACTGCCCTTTTTATGACATTTACAAATGAACATGTCTGTCTGGAAACCCAAGGACTCGTTATCTCCGGGTGGCGTGTTAGCCTTTGATCCGCATGACACAACCTTCTGAGGATAAAGACAAAGGGGGCGCACTTTGATTTAAAATGTGACTGTGACAGGGCCAGTCTGAGAAACACTCTGCACATGTTGAGCAGCTAATAGACAATTTTCTTTTTTTTTAGTCTGTGCTTTGAAGTTCCCCAACAGGGTAGAAGCTGGTAGAAGTTTCTGTTTCACACACACACACACACACACACACACACACACACACACACACACACACACACACACACACACACACACACACAAACACACTCCCACGCTCCTCACATCCAGGTGCCTTTGACTTGAAACTAATTAGAGAGCTTGTGTTGAAACCCTGTATACAAATACACACAACAATATCCTCCTCAGCCATCAGGCTCAGAATTGTGCTTGACACATTTGCAAGGTTGTTCAAAAGAATAAGGAGACGGTGTTTCTAAAGTGTTTCTAGATTAAAAAAAAAAAGTGTGTGTGTATGTTCTTGTACTTGAGGCATCGTGAGGACCGACTTGAGTAAAATACCCCACAGAGTCAGAACATTGGGGTTAGGGTTAAGGAAAAGGTTATGGTTAAGGGTTAGGTTAGGGTTAGGGTAAAGGTTAGGGTAAGTAGCTAGGTAATAAATTATGTCAATCAATGTCCTTTATCCCTAATAAAGTATAAGTGTATGGGTGCATGTGTGTGTGTGTGTGTGTGTGAGTGCAAGTACGGATAGTGTCAGTGGGCGTCCTGGGTCTGTTTAATGAGCCTCACTGCAGAGGGGGTGAAACCAGATTTGTGGGCTCCGGCCCTGATGGACAGCAGCCCCCTGCCCGAGGGGAGCAGTTCAAAGGGCTTGCGTCCATGATGAAAGGGGTCCGGCATTCAAGACCCTGAAGGCTTCAGTGTCCCAGAGGCATACGGATCACGGAGAGGAGGCAGAGCGCCGGCAATCATCTTCTCATCAGGGCGTAGATGACACGCATGACTCCTCTGAGGCAGCTGCAGCGACTAGATGGTGATGAAGGAGGTGATGGCGGTGTCAACGTGCACCCTCATCATCTATTGAGAACTTCGTCAATGGATGGATGGATGGGTTACGTGTTTATTCTAGTACTCTGATGATGACACATGTACATGCACATCCACTCTCGGGTAATGGTACCGTATGTGGGTCACGCACACGCCTGTTATCAGTTCACAGCATGTGGACATCAAATGTGTGAAGGAGCTTTATGAGTCAAACCTACTTTTCACCATGTTTTTTCCAGGTACTGGAAACCGTCAAACCCCCTGCAGTGACGCGCAGCAGCAGACTTAGGTTGATGTACAGTGCCCCCCTGTGTAGAAATGGTTAAATACACACACACGCGCACACACACACACACACACACACACACACACAC
>JAFBJT010106399.1:14412-26191 GCA_016785325.1 Chascanopsetta lugubris
CCATGTAACTTCAATCTGCTGCTGACACCTAGTGGACAGACAGGAAACTACACCGTGTACATGGAAAAGAACAAACGTGTCTGCTGCTGCTCTTGTCACAGATTAGTCTCCTCGGCACGAACACACTCATCCCCTGTGTTCCTCATACATCATGTCAATAAATGTGTTTTACAATAAATAAAACCTCTCGTGTTTGTGTAGAATCTGTAAATAAACGTCGAATCATGTATTTGTATTTACTCTTCACAGCGTATTTACAATACTCATTCTAAATAAAGCTATTTAATACATTTAAATACAACTCTATAAACTGGAGTGGACGTTGTCTTTCTTCAAATAGCTCATCTTGCGGAAGTGGAACTTTTATTCGGAAAGGAACTAACCGGAAGTAAGTGAGGACGGACCTAATATTGGTTGCTCGACACTTGCAAGGTACCTCTTTCAACTACCTCCTCGTCAAACTCTCGGCTGTGGGTCTTTGAGTTGTGTAATAGCTACATTACGCTGTCGACAACGTTGATTATATTACTCATTAGTCATTTCATTCACTTGTTTTTTTTTAATTTTCTTAAAACCGCAGCTACAAATTCAGCAAGAGCTCAGTTAGCTTGTTTGCTAAGTAGCAGGGTAGCCATTCGGAATGTAAACAAAGAACGCCCATCGAGTGTTGTTAAATTAGTTGGAATAAGCTAATGCACGTTCTACCTTAATATTTGAGAAGTACGTATACTAATATATAAAGGAATATTTTAGAGAACATGCTTTCTCAATATTTAGAGAGAGCATTTGTTTAAGAAGCCTATTTATCATTTATACTGCGACCAGTTCATTAAAGGTTCAAACTGTTGGGGATCCATCAGCACAAAATGGAATAATGCCTCATGAAACCCGTCATTATATTTGTTATTGTTGATGTTATCATCTCATATAAAGGTATTGATATAATCTATATATACCTACCTATCTGTGCAGTGACTGGCAGTTATGAATATTGACACAGTGTTTGTCTGTATGTTTACATTCTGCATGAAGTATGAAGCGATTATCCAGCACGTCATCTTCCTCTGGACCCACAGATAAGAAGTTCAGAATCTCCCTGTCTGAGGTGAGAATCATTGTTATGGTTGAATTTACAAATGCTTACACTTGTCACATGTGTTTACAGTGTGTGTGTGCGCGTGTGTGTGTGTGAACAGGTGGAGACGCTGATCAGGCAGGAGGTTGAAAGTAAAGGGAACAAGAAAGAAAAGAAGCTGCGGGATATGATCAATTCAGTTCAAAGTCTGGAGCAAGAGGTGGATTATGAAAACACCATTCAACGCCTGGAGGTCAGTGGAGGTGTTTGACCCCCCCCGCCCCCGCCCCCCCCCCCCTTTGTTTTGCTCATGTTTTGCTCATCTTTGTCTCCAGTCTTATTTATTTATCTACAGTATATGTGTGTTTAAAATGTCATTCAGCTTTTTCTTAATATATATCAATCTGTCACTTCTTAGTCTGCTTCTTTAATGAACTCTTTATCTGTTAGCCCTCGCTCATTTTTTGTGCTTTTCTCTCTCATTTTAATAAAAAACAATTGAATTGTATTAAGTCATTTTAATTCAACTTAATCAAAATATCTGAACTTTTGACCTCAGGCTCGAATCTACAGGTTGACAAAGAGAGCGGAAGCAGTTCTAAACCATATGACCAAGACACAGGAAAAGGTAGAAAAAAGACACACACACACACACACTTGAATGCACTTGTACTTGCATGCATACTCACACACACATTTGAAATGTTTCTTTCAGAGTCCAGTTAAACCTCAAGATAACACCGATGTCATCAGGTATTTAGAACCAGGTTTTGGGAGAATAACAGGATAATAATGCCCTTATTTGTATTTATAAGTATTTATGTACTTGCACTTGTATTTATTCAGGTTTAAGTGTGTTTTTGTTCTCCACCTGCAGGATTGACTCTGAGGATGACGTTGTGGAAATCAAATCAGACCGTAAGAGGCCAGTGAGCATGTGCAGTGAGCAACATTTGTTCGTTTTTCTGTCTTCATTCTTTGCAATTTTATTTTTCAGCTGACAACAAGAAATGTTCGGAGAAGATTGGAGAGATCTCTCAAGAGATGGTAAATATTTGTTTTTTTTGTGGATTTTTAATTTGAGTCATTTTAAAATGTAGAACAGTATCAAACTATAAAATGAACAATAGAATGATATGCATTTCCGTATTGCTGAAGGTAATGCTGAATAAAGGCTGATTTAATGTGAGGTTTGGTGAGGGGTTATCAGCTCTCAACACGCATCCTTACCTCTAGATGTCACTCAATTCTACACACTGAGCCTTTAAAGTGGCAACTGGCACCGATTTGAACTGTGAAATATCTTCCTTTTTTCAGAAATCCTCCAAAGAAGCAGAAGAGAAGCTCCGAGAACACAATGACGGTACAATCATTTCTGAAAAGCAAATGATCGTCTTCCAAATACAGAAGAATTACAAAACAATAACTTCTGAAGATGAATAAATAACCATGATTATTTCTTATGTCTCCTCTGCCGACTGACTGTACACAATCCGTGATAAGACATCGAATCTGCCATGGCAACACACTCCGGTGGCATAGCTCATTACTCGGAGGAGGTGAGAAACACACACACACACACACACACACACACACACACACACTAACCGGCATCATCCTTCCTCACTCCACCTCCACTCACTCCTCCTCTTCTCTCCCCCTAAGGACACGCTCTCGTACCCTCCCCTCCCCTCCCTGCCTTGGCCCTCCACCCTGAGCATGAAGGCGGTCTCGTACACCATCCCACCCAAAGTGGAGGTTCACCTGGCCCTCATCCGAGAGCCCCTGGGCCTCTCTGTGCTCTGGAAGGTGGCGGAAGAAGAACCTAGTGCGCCACCTATGGACAGTTACAGGTGAGACGCAAGTGTCCATCCAATTATTGTCATTGAGATTTTTTACTTTGACTTCGAAATGCACAAAATGTGCGGACATCAGCAAAATACCATTTACAGTGTCTCCATATGGACGCTCTCTCCCTCTCTCCACCCCCCCCCCACCCCCCCTCTCGTTAGCATCTACATGGCTATCGAAAGGACCAGGGGCAGCGGCGTCTTCCCCAAGTGGAACCTGCTGGATGAGCTGAAGGCCATGCCGCTGCCCATGTGTGTGATGATCAAGAAGTACAAGCCGGGCCTCAAGCTGTGCGTCGCCGTGGTGGGCAAGGACACGTTCAACCGCTACGGGCCCTTCAGCGAGGTGGTGACCGCGACCATACCCGAGACCGGGAGCTGATGAGGCACAATAGACTGTAGCTTCAGGTCGGTACTGTACGTGTTGAGGAGTGTCCTCCATTTTGTTTTGTTTTTTTAATGCCACCAAATGTTGACGGGATGTTTCCTACCTCTGTGGACTGATAATGACTCAGTGTTGTCGTCGGGGGGGATGTCACTAATCTGTATTTATTCCCCCAGAACACTGTTATTATTGTTATTTACTTGTATACTGTGTTTTTCTGTCGTGGCCATCACATGAACCAAACCTCACGGATCGAATGTTTTCATCTACCAATAAAGTGCATTATATTCATTTCAGCGTCTGCTCTGATTGTTTTTCTCGTCCTTCAGTAAGTCCTCAAACGAATGACTTGTATATTTGGGCAGTTTTTATTCGGCAGCTGGGCAGATTAAAGGGCCGTTGCGGAAGATTTAGGTGAAGTTAAAGGCAGAAACTCAACAATAACACATTCATCCACATGAGGGGTGGGTCCTGCTCTACACGCACACTCACACGTTAGCATTTAGACTCATGGTTTCACCGGGTCTGCCCCAGTGTGTGAACTGGTTAGGCCCACTTTGATATTCTGCTGTGTACGACAGAGTGGCAGTAAAGGGAGTCGTTATATCCATATTGAATTCCTGATCCTAGCATCAGCAGTGCTGTGTGTGTGTGTGTGTGTGTGTGTGTGTATCTACTACTACCGCTGGGATACATGCAGGGAGGCCCAGCAGAGTGATGGGCCTCCTAAGACCATTTAAAATCACACAACCCACATCCAGTCTGACACACACACTTTGACTCAGACAGTGGCCTAATTAGAGCTGACGGCAGAGGAGAGAGAGAGGGAGAGGGAGGGGGGGGCATGTAGAAAGAGCAAGAGTGGTAGAGCGGGGAGTGATTAGATGGCAAAAGTGTCTTTTAAGTTTAAAAGTGAAGAGTGAGCAGAACAGGGAACGAGCCGTCTCCTCCTGGTCACTTCCTCCTGGCGCAGATTGATGGAACATCACAACGCTCATAAATGGGAGGAGTCATAATCACAACTTTTACAGCTTCGGACTTTAGGGCTGAGGATGCGGCCGATACAGAGGTGGACAAACGTGCAGTTCACCGGGTGGCCACTTGAGGCTGGCTCCAAAAGCGAGTCACTCCCCACAGACTCCTGTGTTAAAATGGTTCAACTTTAGAGGTGAATGGAACGTGTTTAAAGGACCTGGGACCAACTATGTTTTGGAGGCGTGGCCTCTTGAGTGACACCTGGTCCGACCTGGACCAGTGACAACACCATGCCCCCCCGCCCCCCGCCCCCCACCCCCCGCCCCCAGCTCTACCCGTGCTCCGCCTCTTTGCCCGGTTTTGGATGAACCAGGAAGTAGGAGGAGTCTGTGCGGAACCGTATGGGCGACTACAGCGCACGGACAACGCTGATTACACACTGAGGTTTGGACCGCAAAAACGTCTTCAGCCTAAATTCTATTCACTGCCCCTTTAAAATGTAAATTTGTGCAAACGCACGCTGCGTCAGTCTAAGAGAAGAACTCGACGATGGCCCCGTCCTTCCCCATCACAGCACGTTAAAACGAGGGGGCAGCTGATGAAGACGCCCGCCTCTCGGCCGTCAGTCTGTAAAGCGGCAGGAGACGGATGAGTCTCTCCGTCCCATCGCCGGCGCCTCGGGGAGCAGGACCCGAGCGTTAATCATCGGAATCGAACCGCCGGTGGAAACATGGAGCAAAAGCTCCTTGGACTCACGTCCGGCACCTTCGTAGAGCTACGGCAAAAAAAAACACACACATTTCGGTATCGACAAAATGGGGTCCGACCTGGTGTCAGCGTGGTGTCTCTAACAAAGTGGACAGGTTTTGATCGCACGCTCCGTCCAAATCTAAGAGTGTGATATTCAGTCAGGTCTCATCATGTACACGTGGTTGTGGGTTCGGTGTCCCGCTGTGTTTTTGGTTCCCCAGTCACGGCCCTTGTTAGCGCTGCAGTTGCCAGGGACGACGTGGAGGGATTGTGGAGTAGCCGAGCTAATTTGATATAAAAAGAAATGACAGTTTGATTTATTATGCACCGGCAGTAGTAACACCTGAGCTCTGTGTGTGTGTGTGTGTGTTGTGCAACAAACACACACACACATACACACACATACAGCAATCTGAGCCGTCAGATTCCTCTCAGACTGAGCTGCAGGCGAAGTGTTTAACTTTTCAGACCTGGCAACCGCTGCCGCTGGTTCCACAGCCGCGGCTGGACATTGGTTCTAATGCATATCCTGTCAAACACATGGTGATGATTTGTCCAAGTGTAAAAATGACAGAGAAGACGTTGAGACGTTGGTTTACTGACCTGTGCTTACTATGTCTGGACACTAGGGGGAGCCTGTGACGCTTGGAATGGGTGTGTTGGGCCTCACTTCACTTTACAGAAGTGAGGACCAGTCAGAATATCCTATTGTGTATATTACATACACACACACACACACACACACACACACACACACACACACACACACACACACACACACTGTACAACACATGATACTACTGCCCTCCAGCTGCAGTGGTATCCTGGAGGGCAGACCACAGGATACCACCGCTCCATGTAACCAATCTGATTGGTCAGTGTTTAAAATAAAATAAAAAATCTTTTTATCAATAATTAAATGTGAAGAACCAAATAACATATTCATGTGACCTTTATGAGCCGGCACGTACAACTGCTGACAATCATTTAATGATCAAACTTGATGGAATCACAGAATCCCAGTCACTGTATTCTCATATTGTACCACTAGAGGGAAGTGTTTGAAAGGGTATGGCAGAATAACATATGGTGCAGAAGTGTGCTCTCCCCACTGTGTGTGTGAGTGTGTGTGTGTGTGTGTGTGTGTGTGTGTGTGTGTGTGTGTGTGTGTGTGTGTGTGTGTGTGTGTGTGTGGTGTTTAGAAACATACATCTATCTTTAGTACCTCATTGATTACAGGGGGAATCACTGGTTTTAAAGGTCCAGTGCATGAGATTTAAATGATAGTTTCTGCTTCTACACAACTGTTTATATGGGTGTTTGATCATGTATGTGAAATAATGATGCACAAATATGTGATTTCATTCATCGGCAATATTATTACATAAAATATTCATTGGAGGAGCGGGTCCTCTCCATGGAGGCTGCCATGTTTTTACAGCAGCCCATAAAGGACACAAATGCTTTCATTTTGATTTAAGGCAACCATGCATTCTCCTACACACATCCTCATGCAGTACGCTACTTCACCACTGGAGGACACTAAATCCCCACACAGTGCATATGTGGGCTGGTTGGTCTAAGAAAGATTTGACAGTAGAACACAGGGACCTTAGAACAGGTGGAGGAAGACAGAGGGAGGGAGGGAGACACACACACACACACACACACACACACACACACACACGCACACACACACACCACAGAAACACAGAAAATATTAAATGGGCCTAAACAGCCTTTTAGAAGAGACAGGAGCAAATCCTTCACGCCTGAGTCACCTTTAGTCGGAGAGAATTTATGCATATCATTTATTCATATTCTTATCTGGTCGGACCCATATGTTGCAAAGGTTAGGACGTCTCAGCACTTTTAAAAGCCTCACAAGTTAAAAGTTAGGCGAACATCAAAATGTCCTCGTATTATTATTGCTCCATTTGGTAAAAAAATAAATAAAAAAATAAAAATAAAAATAAGGAAAGCCCGGAAAGTTTCCGCGTGCGCCAGAAGAATTCAATTTGAGAATTTTTGATTGATTGTGTCTCAGGTTTTTCTCTCCAGTTGTCTGTCATTTCACTTTCTTCTCGCCGCTTGTTTACTGATTCGCCGTCTCTTTGTTCCTCCTCATGCACATAAAAGCACTTTAATAGAATCTGAAAACTTTCTCTGTTTGGCTCCGCACTGGAAAATAAATCTCAAGGCGACACTTTGAGTGGAGGACGGCTCGGGCTTCTCTTCTGCCTCCACATTTCATCGCAGCCCATCACTCCATAAACGACGGGATATTTATGTCGTCGGGCAGATCTCAACTGGGGTTTAATGCGGTGTGTCAGATTTAGTGACCCCTTGTGGAGATGTTGCATGTTTAATTTATGGTTTGCTTCCATGCATGTCAAAGAGGTGGCATTCATGTCCCTTTAAGACGTAAAACGAGTTTACTTTGTCCGTTCTGGGCTACTGTAAAAACATGGTGGTGCAACATGGCGCCCTCTAGAGGAGAGGAGCTGCTCCTGCATGCACATTCTACTGCTCCAGAAAAGCTAAGTCAAATAGGTTTGATCCCCCCCCCCCCCCCCCCCCCCCCCCCCCGGCTGATTTTGGTAACATTTTACATGTAGATGTATTCTGCTCCGGCCTCACGTCCTTTATCGATCACGGCGAAGATTAGTGGAGGACCCAGCAAGTCACAGGGCTGGCGGACACCCTTGTTTTGTTTCGTGAGGCGAGATGAATTGAGCCAACGGAAAAAAAAAACAAAAAAAATGCTCAAGCCGTTTCCATGCAGAAAGATCCCTCATTGCATTCCAAGTCCTCTGGTGGTCCCATTAGTAACCTCCACACCGTGGCCTCGTCCTCGTCGCCCGGCTCCTTCCTAATGAGGAGGCTCTGAAAGGCACAATGTGAGATATCAGTCACTCTCTGTGCAGCCAGTTCAAGGCGGGGAAATAATGTACAATATGATCAATTTTGCCAAGTGGCCAAGATGGCGGCCGTGATTTGCGTTTTCTTCAGGATGGTGATCACACGTCGGCCATCTTTGTTTACAATGGGAACATTTTGTGCCGTGGCCGAGAGATACAGACTTCCTGTTGATAAAAGAATATTTGGAGAGTACATCTAGATGCTGTCTGTCATTAGTCAAGGGTATATGCAAACAGTCTGCAGGCTGTCGCTGCACATTCCACCTTCCAGACCAGACAGAAGAGTCGAATATTAATCTTAACTCTCGGCAAAAGAGAAAGTGCTTAAGCATAGATCACTAAATGTCAACGTACACTCCTGTAACTATATTTCACCTTCAATCGATTTTTTCTTTTTTTTGTGTGAAAACCTCTCGAGAGCGTACGGCAGACTTTTTCAGTGTTGATGGAGTCTTATTCTCTTCTGCCTAATGTGGAGTGAGAGCAAATATTTGCCTGTCTAATTGTGCGTACGTGTGTGTGTGTGTGTGTGTGTGTGTGTGTGTGTGTGTGCGTGCGCGTGTGGAGAGCACACTGAGATAACCCTGCAGTGAAACATGGATTAAGAGGAGCGGCGGCCGGACGAGGCGCTGACATCTGAATTAGTATCACATCAGTCACATTTGACAAATCTGTAATTACTCCTCCATGCCAGCAGGGGGCGCGGGGGAGTGGGGAGGGGGGGGGTCAGTGTAACCACATACTGTACTTCCTGTTCCTGTTCCTTTCCTTTCATGTGTTTTTCATGTTCCTCTGGCTTGGATGTGGAGGACAGACACTTTCATCCACCTTCACTGTATTTACAGTGTCAGCTGAGGTTCAGAATGGGGTCTTCGCCCATATATGGAGTTTCCTGTCAAGTGCATGTGTTTGAGTTGGCTGTCATGTTTTCTAAAGGGCAGACTTTCGTGTTATCTCTGTGTTTATGACTCAGTGCTGTCGTGTTGACCGACCGGAGAAACAGCTGCGGAAATGTCTGCAGGGTGTGTGTATATGTGTTTGTGTGTGTGTGTGTGTGTGTGTGTGTGTGTGTGTGTGTGTGTGTGTGTGTGTGTGTGTGTGTGTGTGTGTGTCTGTGTGTGAGTAGTGGAGAGCATGTAATTTGGAGTGACAGGTTGACCACCTGACATCTGAAATCCCAAATTATTTTTTTTTCCACCTGCACATGTTCACATATACAGTCTCACTCTTTCACCCACACACACACACACACACACACACACACACACACACACTGATACACCCTCACATTTCTATCTTTCCTCTCCACGTCAGTTCCTCGTGTTCGACTCTGAACTCGCTCGAAGACATTGTGCCGACACATCTTTTCTCATATCGTCCATCGTCCATCATTTAACTGCTGAATAAGTCGAGTCCTGCAAATCTTCATCCGAGTTCCTTTTTGTTCTTTCCTCCCTGCGCTCCGCTGGAACACAGCTCTACCACAGGAGGACACAAGTATTTAAAGGTGCAGTGTGTAAGATTTGGGTCATTTTTGTTACTTGTAAAAATACTACAAAACAATTACACACTGACATTTTCATGAAGTTAAAATCACCTAAATCTCTCTCTCTATTTTTTCAACATCATAAATGAGCCCAGTCATTTACATTCACACGAGGAGTGGGGTCTTATCGACAGGGGGACGCCATGTTCTTACCGTATTAAAAGTGGACGTACAAAACATCTTTTGAGTTTTAATGACAACTGACTCAATAAATGGTTGGACTGTTTGAATTGCGCGTTTCCTTTCTACGAGCTGAGGGGAAGTCAAACAAGCCTGCGGAGAAACAAAAGTGGGCGGCGGCATCAGCAGCAGCAGCAGCAGCAGCAGCAGCAGCAGCAGCAGCAGCAGCAGCAGACAACCAGCGTGACTCTATTAAGAATGCTAATGCAACATCCTTGTTTGACATGACTCAGCATTAATATTTCACAGTGAAAAGCTTTCAGGAGAAGGTTCGATGCAGAAGCCCCTTTTCCTGCAGCTTCTCTGAGCAGAGGGATGTGGACGTGACGAGGTAAAGACTCGCTGACAGGTCAGAAACATTTGGAGGGGATTTGGCTTTAAAGGTGCAGTGCGTGAAACCAAGGTGGAACCGTCGCCATTCGTATCGGTGGAAAGTCACCGGAGAACAATCACACTGACGTCTATAATCTATAATCCCCTAAATGTAAAAAAACAAAACATTCATTTTCTTTACGTTTGAATGAGCCCTTTGAGTTCATATTTCATATCAGTCCTCTGTATGGAGGCGGCCATGTTTCTACAGTAGCCCAGAATGGACAAACTAAACACTTTATCACTTGCCATGATAACCGAAGGCTGTACCAAAGGTTTGGGGGTATTCAGCGGCAACATGCAACTTCCCCGATAAAGTCTACACACTGAACCTTTAAAAAGTCCAACATCACATATGCAGCGTGTTATTTCACTTTATCATGAGTCACGGCAGAAGTGAAACTCCACTCCTCACCTGCGGGGGTTCAACAAAATACACATGCTAAAATAAGCACATTTGATTTTCTCGTCTTTTTATATTCCCTACCACGCAGTGCGCGCGCATGCGTGTGTGTGCGTGTGTGTGTGTGTGTGCGTGTGTGTGTGTGTGTGTGTGTGTGTGTGTGCTGGGAGTAGGCTTGTACAGTTTGATGTTTCCTTTCTTTGCTATCATGAATATTTGATTCGGTTCACCATCCCCAGTAGGTTCAATCCAAGTGAAAGCAAAAAATAACGGCATCAACAACAACGACAGGAGCGGCGGGAGCAGCAGCAGCAGCAGCAGCAGCAGCAGCAGCAGCAGCAGCAGCAAACACTATGGGGACATGCAGCCAATCACCTACAGCAGCTGACGGCAGTGGAAAGTAAAACGTGGTGTGATCACTTAAAGGGAGGTGACGTCAAGAGATGGAGATGTGTATTTTGACATATGGAGGAAAAAAAGCAGCTTGAACAGGAGGAGTTGTGTGTCCACACACACACACACACACACACACACACAAAGAACTCTGAAGAGTGAAGAGGGATGAAGAATAATGATGTGAAGGATGGACGGGAGCAGGACGGTCATCAGGAGGCAGTGCTGTACTTCCTACTGTACAACTACATGTCAGCGCACACACACACGTGTGTGTGTGTGTGTGTGTGTGTGTGTGTGTGTGTGTGTGCGTGAAAAAGAGACCGAGTCATGCTTGACTATCTAGACTGCATTACTTTCCTGTATGTGCTATGTGATTTCAACATGTACAACTACACACAATGAACTTCATATGTATTTGTAGTTTATGTGTGTGTACTAATCTAACTCTGGGAATATACAGAGTACTATATAGTATGTTATATACAGGAAGTATTCATATTGTCTATGGGATTGTATATGTGATATATAATGACGCACATTGCAATATGACTCCAAAGGAAGGGATGTACACATACTGACCACTTTATTAGGTACACCCCACAGAGGTGTCAGACTCACACACCCCAGTTTGATGACAAGTGGGTGGGGCGGGTAAAACCATCCCATAATAACCTATAAACCACCTAAACTCTGCTGGTGAATTTGCTTTCCCTTTGTTTTCGCGCCAAAAAAAAAAAATGAACCGTCTTTTTACAAATCATCACGAAGCGCCTCCAACACTCGCCGGCCGGATCGCAGCCTCTGGCGGGCTGCCTTTGGCCCCCCTCGGGCCACAGGTTCGATTCCTTCGATGGTTTTGAGCCATCTGAATTCTTCATGGCCCTCAAACATTCCTCCCGCTCCCCCCACTCCCCCCCCTCGAACCA
>JAFBJT010106399.1:26223-102025 GCA_016785325.1 Chascanopsetta lugubris
AACCCCCGGCCCCCCCCACCCCTGCCCCCCGCCCGCCCCCCCGGCGGTCTGAAAGTCTCGGACCGACTGGTCAGAGATCTACGGTAACTGACGTCACCTCCCCTCTGCTCCCTGCTGCTCAGGCTCAACCTCCGCATGGCGTCCAAACAGACGGGGTTGCCACCACGTGATTGGTCGATTCAGTGTTTACACAGTTGAGCAGTGGAAAGGTTGTGCCTGATAGAGTGGCTGGTAATAGGGGCTGTTTGTTCCGGGGGGCCACGCCCAGTCCGATATGAGCTGAAGTGGGCGGGACCAATAGAATCACAGCATTTTAACTTAGTGACGAGTCTAAATTGTTCCCTTTGCAGAATAGATCATAATAACGCATTATGTGCGACCCCCGGTGGACAAATCTAGAGTAGCAGTTACTTTTACGGAAAAATTGCAGTTAAAGGTGCAGTGTGTGGGATTTGGTGACCTCTAGAGGTGAAGTTGCATGTTGTATCCATCACCTCACCCTCACTCTTCTGAACACACAGGAGAACCTGTGCTCGAAGAGATGTTTAGTGTGTCCACTCTGGGCTACTGTAAAAAAAAAAACATGGCGGCCCCCATAGAGAGGACCTGCTCCTCATGTAAATAAACACTAATGGGCTCATCCAAAGGTAATAGAGAAAATATAAAACATTTAGGTGATTATAAAATAATAAAAAAAAAATGTTGCTGCTTCCCCTTGGCACAATTCCCTGATTTGCATATTCAGGTGGTCACGCCCCCTTTTTAGTTTCCCCCCATCAATGACCTCATCAGAGGCGGGACCACTGAGAGCAAACATCAAACTGCACTTATCTCATATTGAAACTACATCAAACATGTCTCTCCGGGTGCTTCAGTCAGGTTGATATGAATCCAATGTGTGTGTGTGTGTGTGTGTGTGTGTGTGTGTGTGTGTGTGTGTGTGTGTGCGTGTGTTATGTTGTGTTGTGTACTGATGGTGGTGTCCTAGTTTTTTGCCTCGCAGTCTTCGAGGTCAAATAAGGAGCAAACTAGCTATGTTGTGTAAGGAGGAACTGCATCCATTAGCACACACACACACACACACACACACACACACACACACACACACACACACACACACACAATTAATTTGTCTTGTAGACTCAGGTTGGCCGGACTGTCACGATACATTTTCATAGATGTAATTAAAGCAACATCATCGTGTAAATAATCAGTGACAACCACAAAACAGTGGACTGCCAATTTCCCCAGCTCCTGCAGGCACACACACACACACACACACACACACACACACACACACACACACACACACACACACACACACACACACACACCCAGAGCAAGAGATAGTAAACACAAATTTTATAATATAGCGCTTGGTGTTCTCATAAATTCAACCTTGTACAGATGATTGAACACTCATGAAACATAAATAGGAGATGTCATGGGAAACAACACGCACACACACACACAAACACACACACACACACACACACACAGACACAGATGGACAGGACAGAAGGGTGTCACATACCACCACCACAGACAGGTCAGTATATGACACAGGCAAGATGGACACCACAGCCAAGAGGCAAGTTGTTACCAAACACACACACACACACACACACACACACACACACACACACACACACACACACACACACACACACAACACACACACAATGTATCTATCCAAAGCTAAGTGCAGACATCATGGGACCTGACGTGGGCCGGGGCTTTTCATCTGATTGGTTGTCACTTGTGCTCTGGTTGTCGTGACAACGGTTGTCCCTGCAGGACAGCGGCAGCCCGGACTCGGCGCGGAGCCGAGCCGTGACACTGACGAGCGACTGGGACAAACTTTTTCAGCCTCCGTGTGGATTTCAACTCCGGCTGAGATTCATTTGCAGCAGAAGCTGCAGCAAAGTTTGGTTTTTTAATGTCTCCTCATGGGAGACGAGTGTGTGAGCTCACGGCTCCGCAAAGCTTCCTGGACATTATGCAGGGGGGGGGGGGGGGGGGGCAAAGAGGCGCTTTAATTATAGCCGACAACAGACACTGAAATTCGTCATTATAAATAACACACAGTGAGATAAACACCGACTAATGTAAAGATGGGATTGTAATGGGGGGAGGTCCAGTAACTTCAGCCAGTGAAATAAACCCTTCATTTGCAGAGATGCCTGAACAAAAATGGGTGTAATACTTTGTGTTATTGTCATAAACCATGAGTCATCAGGTTTATATATAAATATAAATATAAATATATATACATATATATATAAAGGCACGAGGGGGCGTGTCTGGTTCATGCAGCAGGACTCCAATTAGTTGCATGAACGGAAAACAATTGTTCCGTCCAGTGAGTGGACAGAGAGAGAAGTGGAAAAACGTGCAGTTCACTGGGTGGCCACTTGAGGCTGCGCTCCAACAGTGAGTCAATCCCCATAGACTCCCATGTCAGAATGGTCAGAGGTGAATGGACCATGTTTAAAGCCTGGTACTAACTACTGTTTTGGTCTCAATCACTCACATGTTTTCCCGTGACAACATTATTTCTATTCCATCACCGTTTGAAGTTGTGCATGATTAAGGGGCGTGGCCTCTTGAGTGACACCTGGGCCCACCCCCAGCTCTACCTGTGCACCGAGCAACCCAAAAAATGCTAAGTTTGTCAGACAAACATGGCCGCCTCCACTCATTTGTTCATTTGAGACACATTCATGCCTTGACAACGTCGAAATAATGCGTATCTATACAAATCCTGCTGACTCAGCGAGTTTTAGAGACGGCCATGCTGTTCTTCCGTCCACCCTTTGCGCTAAGCTAAGCTCCTCTTCCGCCTCCTCCTCCTCACTTCCTTGTAAACTTAAAATTGCTATCGATCTCCTCGGCTTGTAACTCAGCCAGAAGGCAAACAAGTGTTGCTTTAAAAATGTCGAACTGTCCCTTTAACTGGCACCATGAATCTTTATCTGCATGTTTGTTGTTGATTGTAGTTGCAGGCGGCCAGGTCATGGACACGTAACGGCCGGAGCATCTGTTTGTACACGCACTTTGTGATTCACAGAAAACACAGTCGTGTGTGTGTGTGTGTGTGTGTGTGTGTGTGTGTGTGTGTGTGTGTGTGTTGTTTCCATTTGGCTGAAAATAGTCCCATTAAAAGGTGATTGTGCTGCCTCAGTGTGTGATTCTCCAGCTTAGATAATGAAGCCGCAGGAGACGCACATACAGAGCAGAGTTAAATCATCTCACGCACTCTCTCGCTCTCGCTCTCTCTCTCTCTCTAACACACACACAGACACACACACATCCAGGAGACACACAGTCTAGCGTCGGAGAGTTAAATCACTTGACCTCTGACCCCTCTCTGGACCAATGAGAACATTCTCGACACTCGGGTGTGGACCCGATGACGCACTATAAATAGCAGGCAATTTAGAGAGAGAGCGAGAGAGAGAGAGAGACAGAGAGAGAGAGAGAGAGAGAGAGCGAGAGAGAGAGCGAAAGAGAGAGAGCGAAAGAGAGAGAGAGAGAGAGAGAGAGAGAGAGAGAGAGAGAGAGAGAGGGGGGGGCTGTCTAAGATTAATGGCCCCTCTCTGCATGTATTTTACTACTTTTTGTTCTATCAGTCTTATCTCCTCTCCTCCCTCCCACCTGCTCCACTTTGCAATCTCTCGCTCTTTTTATGCTCTTGCAGCACTCTCTCGCCCACCTCTCTCTCTCTCGCCCACCTCTCTCTCTCTCTCTCTCTGTCTCTCTCCCATCGTCTTCTGTGTGTGTCTGTCTCTGTGTGTTTGTGTTGAGGTAATTGCGTTCGAAGTTTTATCTTTCCGTTATCTCTTCCATCTGTACTTTCCTGGAGTCTTGGAGTTTTTTAAAAACTATTTTCCATCCGATTTGTGTGATTCCTTATATGGGCATGTTCACCTGTCCGTCAAGGACAAGGTGCCGAGCTGAAACACACCACTGAGTGCCTCCGGTCTTGGCTTTAGCTGTTGACAGCACAACACATCCCTTCGGAGGTCAAGCGCCGACCCAAATATCGTGTCCATTTTCATCGAAAAACCCAAATGTCCAACGGAAACCCGGGTCTGCGCTGCTTCGGAAAACTCCGGGGAAAACAAGAGACATGACTCATTTAAACGACGCCCTGATTGTGGCTCAGTGGGTTGAACCTGGTTCATCGCTCAGAATGAAAACAGCTCAGCAGAGTCAAACCCCGGCGGCTCCGGCGCCTCGAGGACCTAATCTGACGGTGACCCGGCCTGCGGAGTCCCGGTCGGCTCTGAACCAAGCCCAGAATCTGGGCCTGGGAGCTTAAACCCAACTCTACATAAATGAATGCGCCAAAGAGTTGGTTCAATAAATTGCGCCACGAGTAGCACACACCCAAACTTCCACTTGTGTTGGTGTCGTTGTGGTGCAGGCGGGTGCGAGTGTGGGTGGGGTGGGGGTGCGAGTGTGGGTGGGGGGTGGGGGGGGTTTGCTTCCTGTGTTTGTGGCTCCCCCGGATCTGCCCCGCAGCCATGACATTATTAAACCTTTCATTAGCGTCCAACATTATTTGCACTGTCAGATCAAATGAACACACTTTGAGTTTGAACTCGAACCGAAACACACACACACACACACACACACACACACAACAGCAAAGAAGGCACGAGGAACACCACGTCTGTCCTCGCACGTGGTCCTAGAAACCATGTTTGTCACAGGAAGGAAGAGGGTGCGGGTTTGATGGTGGGCGTGTGACTGGCGGGACAGAGAGACGGAGGAGTGACGGATGCGCGGCTCAGAGGTTGCGCGCACTCTCAGATAGCATCGCAAACATTAGCGCTGATTCATTTCCCCGCAGAGGGAAAAGGACACGGGATTAAAAAGACCTGGTAACGCGGGAGGACGGCGCTGAGGTGGAAGCAGAGGAGGAGGAGACGGACGATTGGATGGACCTGACTCATCGGGATGTTTTGATTGGTGCTCGGCTCCTTCCCTCTTTGAACAATCATACAACACTGATCCTTGAGCTTCAACGCGCAGTGAGTGCGTGTGCTGACGGATGGACAGTGTCATACAGGCACCGTCTTCGACGCTACGAGAGTCAGGAGCTGACGTAATAGTGGAGTGATACTCAGTGGAACACACACACACACACACACACACACACACACACACATACACACACACCAAACACTGCAAGTATCCAACTAAGCAACCAAACTGACTATCAAAGCAAGCAATCAAGCAACCAAGCAAGTAAACAGCTATCTAATCAAGCAACCTGGCAACCCACCCAAAGAATCAACCAAATATCCACCTGACTAACCAAGCAAGCAAGCAACCAACTGACCACCCAATCAATCAACCAACTACTCACCCACCCAACCAACACACCAAGCAACCAACCAACCAAACAACCAAGCAACCAAGCAACCACCCATCAAACCTACCACTCAACTCACAAACCAAGCAACCAACCACACAAACACCCACCCAATTAACCAAACAACCAAGCAACCAAGCAACCGACCATGTCTGACCCATGTCTGACCCATGTCTGACCCATGTCTGACCCATGTCTGACCCATGTCTGACCCATGTCTGACCCATGTCTGACCCATGTCTGACCCATGTCTGACCCATGTCTGACCCATGTCTGACCCATGTCTGACCCATGTCTGACCCATGTCTGACCCATGTCTGACCCATGTCTGACCCATGTCTGACCCATGTCTGACCCATGTCTGACCCATGTCTGACCCATGTCTGACCCATGTCTGACCCATGTCTGACCCATGTCTGACCCATGTCTGACCCATGTCTGACCCATGTCTGACCCATGTCTGACCCATGTCTGACCCATGTCTGACCCATGTCTGACCCATGTCTGACCCATGTCTGACCCATGTCTGACCCATGTCTGACCCATGTCTGACCCATGTCTGACCCATGTCTGACCCATGTCTGACCCATGTCTGACCCATGTCTGACCCATGTCTGACCCATGTCTGACCCATGTCTGACCCATGTCTGACCCATGTCTGACCCATGTCTGACCCATGTCTGACCCATGTCTGACCCATGTCTGACCCATGTCTGACCCATGTCTGACCCATGTCTGACCCATGTCTGACCCATGTCTGACCCATGTCTGACCCATGTCTGACCCATGTCTGACCCATGTCTGACCCATGTCTGACCCATGTCTGACCCATGTCTGACCCATGTCTGACCCATGTCTAACCCATGTCTTCTAAAAACGTCCACCCAGATATGTGAGAATACTATGAGTCAGGTCTGTTAATGCTGCCGTGCCACACCCCACTCTCAGAGGAGCTTGACTTATTTCCTCTTGCATTCCTACGAACAATGGGGGAATATTCATCAAAAGCTCCATTTGATTTTACCGAGCCCCCCCCCCCCACCCCCCATTCACACACACATTTTCCTCCTGCAAAATATGTATTTCATTTTGTTTTCTGTCAAATATTTCATTGCTCTTTCGAGTAAGTGTGACAGTGTGTGTTAGGTTTGTGGTGAACAGGATATCTCTCTGTCCCTCTCAGCAGTGAAAAGGATGAATAATTAAACCAGCTTTGCTCTGAGGGAAAACGGGAAAATAGAAGATACATGAGTTAAGTTTGATTGTCAGGCAGAGAATGCGGCGGCAGAGTAAAAAAAGACAGCGGAGGGACTGTTTATTAGGCTTACATCATCCACTAAAACAAAGGAAACACCAGCTCTTTCTGTGTCTTGTGCAGCAGCCACCTCTACAGAACAAACAGCTGTTCGCCTGCCGTCGTCGGAGGCTGCAGGTAGGTGTGGGTTCATCCATTTTTCTGTCTCACAGAATTTTCCAGTTTCCGGTCAGCCGAAAGAAAAAACAGCCCCGGAGCACGACCGTATACTACTAATTGTTGTAGTTTTAGTTTTTCTCCCTTGGGAGAGTTAATGCCAGTGATTGTTGTATTTGTTGTGTTTTCTCCAGCATGGTCAATTTGTATTACCAAGCCATTAAGCAAATTTACCCCCGAGAAGCTCTCATTGGATTGTGAAATGGCTAAATTGTGTGAAAGTGTTTCCAGCATCTGGTTATTAGCTGCTTGTGTTTTATTGCGTCCTCCCCTCTGTGATCAGAGGTTTCTTATCAGGGTGTAATTCCAGCAGCGAGCAGCGAACGCGTTGAGAGGAACAAAGAGCAGTGCAGCCCAAACACGGGGAGAGGAGAGGATTTCTGTGGTTGAGTGAACTGGAGGCGAGAAAGGTCAAAAAGTCAGCTTGTCAGAATGTCGAAGGAGAGTCGTACGCGCACGTTTGTTATGTGTGACTACAGAATGATAAGAAAAGAAAAAATCTCATTTAATTCTACGTTACAGATGTGTCATGATACAGTTAAACGTCAGGTAGAGACCACAATTAAATGCGCAGTGTGTAAGATGTTGCTCGGTTGTTCTTCTATCCATACAAACACAATTACAAAACAATTATATAAAGACATTTTTACAAATGTATAATCACCCCAATTAATGAGTTGCATTTTACTTAACCCTAAAATGAGCCCTTTAATGTACATCTACACCAGCAGCAGGTTCACCCTCCGGACGACTCCATGTTTTTACAGCAGCGCAGTAGATGCACTAAACATCTTCAGAGCTTTACTGACGAATGAGGGCAACCGCAGGTTCTCCTGCACGCTCGGACGGGCAGGGTGAGCTGATGGATACAAAATGTAACTTCACCTCTAGATGTCACCAAATGGACTCACTGCACCTTTAAGACAATAGATGCAAGTGATGTTATAAAATGTGAAGAAAATACATTATTTACCAAAAAATATGCAAAACGTACTAACGAGAGGTGAAGAAAGGTTAATGCCAGAGAACAAGGTGCAAAACTCTGACTCCAGTTCATCTCTTCTGCAAAATGTCAACAACCTGATTCCACCAAACTGGGTCACGTGACTGCAGCACCGCGGAGGATGTCACTCTCCTACGGCCCACTTTTGCCTGCAGAGAGAAAGGGAAAGGGAAAGCTTCCCAAACCATGAGAGAACGTACAGGGCTGGTTTTCCTGGTTGTTATCGACCCACTCTGCTGAAGCTGCCTGGTACAAACACCTGTCGGCCTTCCGCAACACTGAGATGAAAGTGGCCTCTTCCATCCAGTGACCTGGCCTCACATGTTGTGCTGGAGGAGAGACGCCTTGTGGACACGGTTAAGATGCTATTATACCTCTCTCCCGCTTCGCCCGACCGGTCACCTCGTATCTGCTGGTTTACTCCCCATTTATGATTGTATTTTTTTCCTCCTCTCCACTTACATGCTGTTTCTTTCCATGCTTGGTTTGATCTGGTCATTCAAATGAAATACTACTCTTTCGTCCCCATCCTGTATATTTTTTAGCATCAAGAAGAAGCATCCGATTCTGTCACAGGTCTCTGTCGTTTCCAGTGGCGGTGCTGGAGTGTGTCTCTGTGTGTCGACTGTGCTCCGGCCTGGAGTAGAAATCCACCACACAAAAGCCCTGTGACTTCACAGTAGTTGCTGTAGCGTTATCTTGACAGCGAAGGAGACGTCCCTTTTGTCTAAGCCGGGCGTCGCCGGCGTAGGGCTCCATGTCCAACAGCTTGACTTGATTTTGCCTACCACAGTTTGAGTGCTTGAATTCTGACCTTTACCACCCTGGGAAAACAGTGGGGGGCAGGTGGGGTCGAGGGCACTTCAACTGATCTTTGAACTCTCTCTCATTAAAGTTTTCAGATTGCAAATGGAGTGATGAGCTGGGTCTCTGACGGTGACTGGAGCCTTGGGATGACACCGCAGAATATCATTCATTTTTCTGTAACGTTCTATAACATGTGTGTGTAGCATGACCAGGCAGAACTGACACGAGGCTGCAGCTTTGCTTTAACGTACCCACATTATATGAGGTGGAGCAGCTTCTGGGCGTCAGTTCATAAACCCTCCAATTAAACCAGACTCAAGGTGCATTAAAGGCTTATTTAGATTGTTGGGTTTTTTGGGCCACTTGCTATTCATCAGTTAATTAGTAAGAAACATAGCAATATTCCAAATAGGCTAAAACACTCCCATGGGAGGAGAAGTGTAAAAAGAATCTGTATTTGTATGTGAGGCACAAAGCGTTTGTGTGACTTACTCGAAGTATTCGCTTGCACCTCACGACTACGCTTTGTTGACCTCACGTGTCCAGTTAAGTCAACAGATTGCTGGAGTGTTGACAGGCTGCAGACAATTAGACAGGTTTTTACCACTGTGTCTGCGCCAAGCAGATTGAACACCTATTGTCTCCCAGCTGCTTCATTTACTGTGCATTTGTTTGGAATTATGTGAAAATAAAGACCAGGTTCACAGAGACCCTAAAGGGTCATTCCAACAAAACATATCTAAACAAATGAGGATCCCATTTAAAGGCCATGCTGTTCTGATATTTTGTTCCACGTATGGATCCAGCTCGATAAACCTCTGGATCTTATACAAAAAATCTAATTATTTTGTAATCTGTTTATCTATTTATTTATTTTCCCGCAACTTAGTACTTCCTATTTGTGACCCAGATCCTAAAAGTGACATGACACCACAGAGCTTGTTTTCGCCAGGCTCTTGCACCTTTATATATAAGTAGAATCACTTGAGGAAATAAGGGGAAGGATCGTGTTTGAGTGAAAAGGAACAAGGGGCTTAGTACTTTGATTTGCCTCAGGGCTTCTGCGTAGTTGATACAGCCATGATCTCAATGATTACTGAACCAAGCAAAACATTAGTATCACTATTTTGATCATTAATGGCCAAAACTATTAACATGGAGTGTCATTTAACATAAATATAATATAAACTTGGTGTTAAAGTTATGCATAACCATCCGATCCAAATGTGTATGCGCACCTTTCTTTTTGTTTCGGAGTTTGTCTCCCACCTATTTGTCACAGTGAGTTTAATGATCCTACTTACTGCACAATAACAGGCATTCTATTTAAGTAAAACTGACTCTCTCTCAGGAGAGGAGGGAAACAAAGAAGAGGAAGCAAGATGTAAAAAAAAGAGTAAGCACAAGAGGTGCTTCTGCCTCTGTTCGAAGCACTATTAGAATAGTGCTGAAGCCCTGATACACATTTGACTGTTACATACCATGTATGTGACTGTGTATGGTTTGAGATTATTTTCAAATGAGCTCATTTCAAATCAAAATTATTTACTAACATTTTTAAAAGAAACAAACCCATCAAATTGGGTTGATTAAGTCCTCTAAAAAGATCAAATCTCACTTTTACTGCTTGTCCTTTCTGGATTTACTGGATATAATCCCAGTGGTCAGCTCACAAGAGCCATTCTCCTCCTAAGCAGATAAAAGCAGTGTAGATTGGATCTGGATTTTGAGGACATTAGTCACCGAGAAGCAATGACCAGTAAGTGGATTTTGAACTTAGAGGGACTCCTGGGAGACTCAGGACATCAGCTGATTTCAAACCAGGGCTTGTCTGAGGTCCAGCATCAAAACACTTCCCTACAGACTGAATGAGTGTGTGTGTGAGAGTGTGTGTGTGTGTGTGTGTGTGTGTGTGCGCACGCACGTGCAAGGGGTGGTGCCACATTAGCAAGATTAAAGGTTTTAACAAAGGTCCAATGCACAATTTTCACTCCTAGTCAAAATAACAGAGTATAACACTGCATACAGTGGAGACAGAGTATGTGTGTGTGTGTGTGTGTGTGTGTGTGTGTGTGAGAGAGAGAGAGGGAGAGAGATAAAGACAGAGAAAGTGAGGGGGAAAGAGAAAGAGATGGGGGCATTACCTCACGAGTCCACGAGGGGAGCCATTCACTACCAAAGTGAAGGCAGCAGAGGGAACACACTGAGGCATGAGACGCAGAGCAGAAGCCTCATCTCACACACCGGACACCGACAGAGGATCTGCCTGGAATGAAGATGACGGTTGACAAATTCATTTATTTTTGATTGTCTTTTATTATCTTCCTATTGCAAACATATCAGAATGTAAATTAGATGGTATTCACGCAGTTCTTTTCTTTATCCAAATGGTTTTCTAAAACAACAATCAGGGAGTTTCATTTTTTAGGTTCCGAATGCTGGTGATAAAGAGGCATTTCATTTGAATATTTTTATAACAGTTTGATAACAGGCAAAAATGAAAACAAAAGGTTTATTGGGCTTGTCATCGCTGTCTAATTCTTAGCACCAAAATGTTCCCTCCTCCATGTGATGAAACACACAAAAAATAAAGTACAATCAATTATTCAAACATTTGAAAAAAAAAATTGATTCTTTAAAATCACCACGAAAAACTACTGATTTGTACTTTGTCTACTTTTTAATTGAAATTGCATTTTTTTATTTTATTAAAAAAACATGAAATATAGTGTTATGTGGTGTGTGTGTGTGTGTGTGTGTGTGTGCGTGTGTCTTTGAATGTGCTGTGTTTAACGAAAGATGAAATGTGTCACAGGGTCATCTGCAAACAACCATCTCATGGTAATTTAACAGTGGGCTTTAGCATATACACAGTATATATACATATATACTGTAGGTGGGTGTAATTGAATTGATTAAACTGTAACATAAAATGTTTATGTAACAATTGTGCTATTTACGCTTTTGTTAGGATCCTGTTTCCAGTTAAAATAACAACAACTTCACACAAACACACACCCACACACAAACACACACTCAAACACACATACACAAATCAACCTATTTAGGTTATAATTTTTTACAATTTTATTGGTAACAGTTATTATATGTAGAAAATAATATCATCATCCTTATATTGCATCAAAACAGGGATTTAATTGAGAACTCTGTATGAAATGAAAGTATACGGGAACAGCACATGGTATTTTGGTTGAGTGTTGATTATTGAAAAAAATGTCTACATTTGAAATCTAAAATGATAACCTTCGACTTTCACTCTGTTGCTGTGTGTCTTTGGTAGAATAGTGTGACTTTCATACAGTGACATTAAGTGTTTAAATAACCAAGAAATAAACACTCATTGCACACAATGACTAGTGATGGAAGTGACTTGCTGATTCAATTCCAATTCCAATAATTGATATTTATCCTTCAAGTGAAGGGAAAGATGCAAAGAACAAAATCCCCCACTGTCAATTTATGGTTTTCATAATGAATACTCTGAGAATGTCGTAGATCTTCTTCTGATGTGCTGATTGAGCCGTCGATGGGCCGAAAACGATGGACACAGGAGGTGATTGACACAGGACACTGCAGGCTGATCAGTAAAGCCACAGAGGTTAGTGAAAACTCAATATGTTATTGATTAACAATTACTGGGCAGGGCACACATAACCATTTAATCACTGAGCAGGAGCTATTTTTCCCCTGTGCCACCTCGAGTCCAGTCTATTCTGTGATTCTTGTCTTTCTCTATATCGCACTCACGTACAATAAAAGGTTTACGATATAGCATGTAATTATAATAATAGACAAAAACACACAAACCAAATCTGTTCAGATATGCATTAGAAGAAATGGTAGCAGGGAGGGAGAGCAGACTGACTCCTGCTGACAAAAGAGGGCAGTATGATGACACTGACAAGGTAAGCAAACTTTTATTTGACACCTTTCTCAAGGAGCGTGTGAAGGAGAGGAGCGAGTCGTGTTTGCTGTTTGGGGCAGCAGGTGTGATCAGCGTGCTCATTGCCAGCTTCCCTTACTCTTTCATGAGGATAAGAGTGAATGATTACCTGGACCGGGATACAACACACACACACACACACACACACATTCTCAACACTACAGTAAGGGCCCTAATATTTGTGTGTTTGTGATGATTACCTGGAGCTATCTATGCAAATAAAAATAGCTTCTTCTGAGCAAACCTGACCAGATTGAAAATGTATTGTTGATACTGAAGGAAACGGAAACCTTTTGTTTACAGTGTATAAATCAAACAGGAAACAAGATGAACCTGCCTGAAAACAGTAATAATACCATGAGTGCTGGAATGCCTTGGAGCAGTGTAGCCCTGGTGAGCGTTCAACAAACACTTGTGTCTTGGATGAAAGTCTCACTGAAAGTCGGCCCGGCTAATGATAGTATACTTAGACGATCAGGGCACAGCACATATTGGCTCCTTACAGAACGACAAATGCGAGTTCTAAATAGGATGGCATCGCTGCTGTGTGTTGGAACGGGCTTCTGCTGCTCGGCGCCAACTCAGCCCAGCACTGCCAAGCATTCTTCAGATTTCATTAGGTAACAGCTCATTCATTACTGAGGCCGGGACCAGCACTGTAGCCACCATTAAACCCTCATCACACAGGACACACACACACACACGACACACACTCATGTTTATACAATCATAATGGCTTTAAAGATGTGGCTTGCACACTTCCTCTTTCTCTCTGTACCACACACACACACACACACACACACACACACACATAGACACACATTTACACTCTTCACTTAAACTTGTAATTTAGCTTAAACCCACCTCATGCCTCAGCGACCCTCCACGGGCGTCTTCACTTGCTGGAGGCCACGATTGTCTCCTCTGCTCCTCTCCACTGGCCATGTATGGAGGCCGAAACAGCTGGGCCCTGTTTTCCCCTTTGGATCAGTATTTGTGTACATGTTGGCATGTGTGTGCAAGACTAAGGCTATTTTGAATTTGGAATGTGTTTTCAGACACACTGTAATTACGCACAGTCACAGCAAAAATCTCTGCTGCCATACTTTTGGTATATTTTCATGTTTGAGATATACAATATTTCTGCGCAAGCAAAATGTTTGTGTGTCACCATCTAGCAAAAGCCAGATTATCCTGAGTTCACCAACTATCAAAAAAGTAGAAACTGTATGTTGCCTTGTCCGTTCAACCGTTTTTGTATTTTATGTTTACAAAGGTTGGAAAGTGATGACCAAATCTAAACAGATCTGTCACTTGTTTCCAGGGGTTGCTTTTTTCTTTACTATGAAGCTAGTTAGTTTTCAGTTTCAGTTAGTTAAGTACATCACCAGTTAATTAAGGATTCAAAGATTCAAGGGGTTTTCATTCATTTTAACATGTCAGTGACTTGAGGAGAAACGTGTTACCCTGGTCCCAGTGCAAGCCCAAATTAAGTACAAGGCATTATAAAAAATAGTGAACAGTTTAAGTAGACAACAACAGCGATAATAACAATAACAACAAATAACGGTAACAACAAACAGTCCTGAGCAATTTGAGGTAGTGAAAGAGGAATTGTTCAATGTAGGTTTCTGTGAAAAACAGCTGGATTTCGTTCAGATATGTCTATAGGTGGTGGCTGTCCGGTTGGCAGGGCAGGGAGAGGGAGGATGGTGTGAGTGTGTGTGTGTGTGTGTGTGTGTGTGTGTGTGTGTGTGGCAGAAAAGGGGGGGGGGTAGCAGCAGGGGCTACAGAGGACCTCGAGAGTTCAACAGTCTCACAGCTTCAGGGAAAAAGCTGTTCTTCAGTCTGGTGGTCCCTCTCTCGATGCTGCTCAGCCTCCTGCCTGAGGGGAGGGGGACAAACAGTCCATGTGCGGGGTGGGTGGGATCCTCCATGATGCAGGAGGCCCTGTTCCTGCACCTGGAGGTGTAGATGTCCGTGGTGGTGGAAAGCCTGCATCCCACAGTCCTCTGCGCAGCTTTCACCACCCTCTGCAGAGCCGTCCTCTCTGCTGCAGGAGCACAGGACGCTCTCCACAACGCATCTGTAAAATGACGTCAGGACTGAGCTCCCCAGTCCGTCGCGCCTGTCGGTTAGGAAGTCCAGGACCCAGATGCAAAGGGTGGAGCTCAGTCCGAGTGTAGTGATTTATCAGAGTCTGTGGTATGATGGTGTTGAAGGCAGATGTGCAGTCCACAAAGAGCAGGCGGACATAAGAGTCTTTGTTCTCTAAGTGGGGGAGGGTTGTGTGGACCACAGAAGACACGGCATTCACTGTGGATCAGTTCTTCCTGGACGCATATTGGTGCGGGTCCACAGTGACGTGGACGCAGTCTTTGATTCGAGCCATGACCAGTCTCTCGAAGCACATCATGACGATCAGGGTGAGGGCTATCGGTCCATAATCATTCAGGCTTGTCATTGTGGAGGTTCTGGGGGTGGGGATGATTGTGGCAGTCTTCAGGCAGGTGGGGACCACTGCCTGTTGGAGAGAGGTGTTGAAGATGTCAGTCAGCGTAGCCCCTCAGCATCCGCCCATGGAAGTAATCGGGACCAGTAGCTTTGCATGGGTTTATCCTCTGGAGGGTCCTCCTCACTTCTGCTGAGGTCACGGTTAGGGGCTCTTCTCCTGGTGGAGGGGTGAGTCTGGTGCTGGGGCAGGTGTTCGGGTCCTCAAAGCGGACATAGAAACTGTTGAGTGAATCGGACAGTGAGGGGTCCCTGGGGCATTGTGCCTTCTTGGTGTTCTAGTCTGATACACTTTATGCCCCTCCACAGACTCCGTGGGTTGTTGGACGCGAATTGTCCTTGGATCCTCTGGACGTATGCAGCCTTAGCCCACTCCTGCAGTCAGCTCTCTTCTAGCTGCCCTGAGAGCCAGTCTGTCTGGACCTCCGCATTCAGCCAGGTTTTCTGGTTTGGGTGGTTAGTTATAGTCCTGGTGCTGGTGACATCCTTCACACATTTGTGGATGTAGCTGAGGACCACAGATGTATAATCCTCCAGATCCACCAGCTGCCTCCCCGAAGAGCTGCCGGTCTGTGCACTCCAGACAGTCCTGTAATGTAGGGACAGCATCACTGGGCCACACAGAGATGAGGTCGGAGAAGCCGAGGTGGGGGGAGGGGGCAGCTCTGCATACGTCTCGTTTGGTTGTGTAAACGTGCTCCAGCATGTCATTTCCACGTGTTGGTATGGTGACATGCTGGTCAAGCTTTGGCAGAGTGTCTGTCAGCTTACATGGTTCCCTGCAACCACCTAAAAAGCCTCCGGGTGCTTGCTCTGGAGTGAGCTGATGTTACGGTGAAGATCCATCAGCTCTTTATTAGTATTAGCACAGGGCGGGCTGTACACAGCCATCACAAATACCGCCGTGAACTCCTGAGGCAGAAAATGTGGCGGGCATTTCACAGTCATATGTTCTATCAGCTCGGAGCAGTGGCTGTTCACCATCGTTTGTTGCAGCTGCAGTCTGCCCAGCGAGGCTCCGAGTTGTTTTTTTGTTCCTCATGTGGCCGAACCATGTCTTATTTCAATAAGTTTGCTTTGGCTAAAACTCACACGGGTAGAGTTCACCTTTGGGCCAACACAAAAAGTACTAAAAGGAGGCTCGTCCCAGAGAGCACGAGAAGTCACCGCACTGCTGCGCCTTACAATGACATGGGATCAACAGTCGATCAAAAGTCAAGAAGTACCCCCACTATTGGGGTAATAGATTGGGGTAATTGAAGTCTACCATAGGTTCTCCTGCGGGCTCAGAAGGGTGAGGTTAAGGTGATGGATACAACATGCAACTTCACCTCTAGATGTCACTAAATCGTCCACACTGCACCTATAATTCACTATATTTTCTATTTCATCTAATTTTGGTGAAAGTTATTTGAATTCCCACCATGCATTTGGGTTGCAACATGAGCAACCATAAATGCTATACCTCACATAATATATGTATATCTACTTCTGTCCACCTCAACCAAATCTTGGTGATTCCACGGCCAATTTACTTTAAGTCTGTGTACATCCAGTCGGTGATTACAATGCACTGCAACTGGAGAAGTAAGTGTGAGGACTGATTATTTCGAGCTTGGCCGTTATTCAAAAATAAATAATAAAAGTCCAATTTACTTGTGGGCCACAACTACAACAGTCCCTCTAAGAAAACATGTACATACATCTCATATCTTGAGAAATTTCAAGAGGGTGGTGCTGAAGCCAGAAGAGGTTGAGAAAGTGATTCAGACTATTGCGACACTAAAAGGATCTCCACTGGTAAGAGTTATTTTTAGAAATGGGCTGGCAGCTATTAAAACCCACTACACACCTTTAGTCCACCCACACTGGTGTTTTCTCACCAGACCTCTTTTCAGGACTGTGTGGGTTTGAACACACTGACTGACAGTAACACACTCCTGTTACTCCAGAGGAGACATTCGGGACCAGGATGACTTACTGATCTGTTTTTAATCGTATTGTTATCTGGAGTCTGTGGCATCATCACCTCCCACTACAGTTCCATGTTTGTCCACCTGCGTGGAGTGTTTATACTTTTCCATTCAAATACTCTTGAAGTGGTCAAGAAAGGTTATATCATCAATAATATCATTTGTATAGTTTATACAGACTGTCAGTCTTTAAAGGTGCAGTGTGTAAGATTTGGTGACCTCTAGAGTTGAAGTTGCATGTTGTGTCCATCACCTCACCCTCACCCTTCTGAACATGCAGGAGAACCAATGTTAGACTTCAGCTGCAAGACTTCACCCCCCCCCCCCTCCTCATGTACCCCCCCCCTCCTCATGTAAATATACATTTAATAGGCTAATGTTGGGGTAATGGAGGAAAAAAACATATACATGATTATAAATGTATGAAAATATAACTTATATTTTTTGTCATTTTTGTTTAGGTGACAACAATGACCAAAATCTTACACACTGCACTGTCAAAAACTCAAAGCTCAATCTGTAGTTGTATTTATCTAAAGCTGTTTTACTCAAGAGACCAGTTGGACAACACAGTGGAAGATTGAACAACTACAGCCCCAGGTATAGCATGAAATAATGGATATGGCTGAATAATGTCGCTTCAATATTAATGTATTCAAAATGAGGTATTATGTCATATTGAGCCATGTCTGAGGGCTGAAGTGTCATTAGTTAATCAGCTAGTCCACAGTGAGAGTGGGCCTTATTCGACTGACACAGAGGGACCACTATCTATTCACCTGTTCAACCTGAGGCCTGACACTGGGGGAGTCCCTGCTGCGTATCACTCATCGTTTGGCCAAGATTTCAGTTGAAATTTAAATACTGCTCTGAATGGTTAATTGCCCATTAAATTCAAGGGGTCGAGGGGCTGTGTGGAGGGAGGTAGGCACTGCGTGAGTGGGCAGGGTGTGACCGTGGAATCACCATACCATCTTAAATGGATTTGGTTCGGGAGCCCCCCGTGTTGCCCCCAGGAGAGCCCGGAGTAATACATCATATTGCTCCTCAGATAGCTATTAACCACAGTGAGGAGAGGGAGACAGGAAGGAGAGGAGGGTGGTTAAATTAAGCAATGTTCACGGAGTCACTCTCATACAATAACTCACCATTAACCTAAGCATTAAAAAGACTTGCTGTCTCTCTTAGATATGTGGGCCTTTAATTGATTCTCCTATTCCCGGTTGGTGAAGGAAAGGAGAAAAAATTGGGCGAACTTTGCAGTTCAGGCTTGATTCTTTTCGCTCTCTTTCCACTTGCTGTTCCTTCTGTACATTAGTTGAGAGGATTGCAAATGTGCAGCTTAATCCCTCTCAAGTTGAAAGCATCTGAAACTGATTCACAAACATTATCTTGTATATCTCCATTTAAGAAGGTCTTGCAAGATAAGTGAGAGTCTGGCTGCGAGGAGTTTCAGGGGACCAAATTAAAATGAGTAGTTAATCCACCACTATCCATTACTGCTGCTGAGACCAGCCCATCCACCCACTAAGGTTAATGTCGAGAACAAAAACAAACAACTCTGTGATGAGGTTCGCTCAAGACGCATGATTGAAATCACATCCCTCAAATTAACATACATATATGCAAATGAGCTGTTAATTAATTGCAAACCTATTTTTGATTTAATACTCCAAACATCATGATTATAATCTTGACTTATGAAAAAAAAGGTTTTAATTAATTTTCTAGTTAAAACTCATCAACATTTTGAATAGAGAGTAATTAGGACACCACCCTCTCTTCCTATTTCTCAACGGTGAAATCAAAAATCAGCCGTTGTTATCAAATTTGTAATGCAACCAATGTGTGAGATGAGGCCATGATAAATGAGCAGGCTGCTGATTTTCATAAGCACAGTAAAATAATGCTCCAAATTGGCAGATATTATTATATTGATTAAATTTTGCGGGAAACACTCTTTTCATTAAGGCACCCTGATATAGCCTAATTCTGATCATCTTCCCTGTGTCTTTGAGATAACCAATTAAAAAGGCTTTGTGGACGTTTTTTTTTTTTTTTCAACCATCAGGCATAGAGAGGGCTGAATGAAATGATTATGCCTTGAGTTAGAGACAGTAGAAGTGTTGTCTCCCTCCACACAGTTTAGCAAGGGCTGTGTTTGTGTGGGAAGTCATGGTTAATGATGTATTCATACTTTTTATTTTGCTGTGAAACTCCAAGACCAACTCCACATGTATTGTGCTCAATTATCTGAAGAGGGAAAGCTGATAATGAAAAGTAACATGAAGCCCCGAGTGTGAGTGTGTGTGTGTGTGTGTGTGTGTGTGTGTGTGCGTGCGTGAGAGTAACATACAGAAAGCTGGCTGACTGTATCCCTTCTCTTTCATCATGCCAAGACAGAAGCCACAACTCTTCACGTAGTTTTCGCAAATTGAACCTTTCACTGCCTCCAAAAACTTTCACCCTCTTTCTCCAACCAGCTCCAACAAAGCTGCCATCCACTTAGGAGTATAAGCAGGCTTACAAGGGATAAGACTCTGCGAGGTGCTTGAGGTGATATAACCAATTACCCATGATCACTTTTGACTCCTCTAATCTCCCTGCTGTATTGGCAGGATTTAGCCGTGGCAGCACCTGCGAAACCTGGCCATCTACAATCTGCTGTTGTCCACCTTTGTTATTCTAATGTCAGCCACTTGACATGGTCTTCAGTCAAAGGGGATGAGAACTTGGTGGTGCTACTGTGTGTTTGGCTGGAGGGGGATTAACTAAGGAGCCATTGACTTTTCTAACAGATTGATAAGTGAGACTGGTCGAGTGTCATTAGGTTGTTCATTCAGAGAAGTGGGTGCTGACTGTCCAGTGGATAGTTGCATTCCCTCTGGATGCCTGATTGGGTTCCTTGTGCTTGGGGCTTTGGGTTCTGGGTTTCACTTGAGTTTGGGTGTGGATACTTCATCCCCATACCCTCCTGGGCTTCTTCTAGCTTGGGCGGGGACTTCCTTCGGTGCTCTCTGCAGGCTTTCTCTTGGGGTGGGTCTCCAATTAGCCCTGTGGGAAGTGTGCCCTGGGCCTCTGGGCTCTCCACCGGCGGCTTGATCCCTGGTGGTTTGGGCACTGTGGCCTGTGGTGGGGGGCATGTGGCATGGTCTTGACTTCACACTCATGTTGTGGCCTCCAGGTGATGAACTTCAGTGCACATGCACACATGCACAAGCACACACTCACCCAGCACAAATTTCCGTGCATGTTTTAATGCCAGTCTGAGCGTTTTGCCTGTGAGCTCCTTCTGTTATTAGGTGTGTTGTTTATACTTACATTCAAGCATATTATGCAGGCATTGACGCATATGCACAAACACACACACTTTCATTCGCTCACTTTTGTGATATCTTATCGAGAGGACACTCGAGCCCCTTTCCCATTGAATCAGCAGGTTTGTCTGACTTTTTTCCCCTTCAGTGAACCTGCTGTTATAGGCTGAGTGACACCCTCCCCTTGTCATTAGCATTGCCATTAACAATGGGACAGATTTATTAGCCAATTTACATTATATTCCATTAATTTGCTGCATGTGCAGCTCAATGGATAAACAATGGAACAAATGCATACATGAACTTGATCCTGGTGAATTTACTGTCACTGAGATCAAACCAGAGAGATTCTAACATGAAAACTAACAACTGTGGTTGTTAGTGTATTATAAATGCAAAAAAAAACATGCAGCTCAGTCAACATGTGGATGGCACTGAACCACAGAGTCCTGATACATCAGCCCCACACCTCAGAAACGATGTGTTGTGGAACAGTTGCCCCAAATGATCCCATTGCTTATAGAGTTGCACGGGCCACATCATTTTTTTCTTTTCATCTCATATCATAGGGAGTGGTTCAGCACACACCAAAGCAGGAGTTACTTGTCTGACAATGTTTTAATTTTAATTGTCTTTATTTTTACAGGGGAACCTTGTTCAAATGGTGTGTAGACTGTTTGGAGGTCCAGGGCTTCATTTGAAATGGTGAAACGTAGCCTGCGCTTTTCATGTTGTACGTCCGAGAGGATGTTCAAAGTCTTTTTACAGCTCACTGTTCAATACTGTTCTACACTTGTCTGGGACAAACCCACTGGTTGTCTTATCTTACATATTTTCAGCCATTTATTAAAATGATCTGAATCAAGGTTTGACGAGTGATAAATCAGTGGAACACAACATTGGCCCCTCTACGTTTGTATGAATGAAATAATGTGATGAATTAACTGCAGATGGGTGATTGTGAGAGGGACAACGCTGTGGGAGGTAGAGAGACAGTCAACACATCACAGCCACGTCAAACACATTTTGAAGTTCTTGTTCAGTCAATCATTTCTCCACATATTTATTTCTTGTAGCCAATACACACCCCCCCCCCCCCCCCCCCCCCCCCCCCACCACACACATATAGTGCTAAGTTACAGCTTGACTTTCCATTTCAACATGTCTGGCAGGGAGCTCTCTTTCTCTGGGACAGCCATATCTCTTTACTGGCGATAATGTCTCCAATATTGGCTACCAGGCTCGGACTGGCAAAACCCTAAAAGGCTGAGGCCCGATACATCTTTTACAGTTTACATGAATGTGTCAGCAGTAATCTATTGGCAGCCATCTTTGGAAATTCAGACCACCATAATGAAAGTATTGTGATGGTATGTGGAAGAGAGAGTCTGATATAGTTGTGTCTATTTAAAGCAGCTGTTTTTACAGAGCTGAAGCCGGGTGTCAGTTTATTAGAGACTTACCATTGGTTTTTAAGTAAACAGAGGTGGCCGAGATGGAGTTTGAAGCCCAGGGAGATCATTTGGTTTCAATTAGGTCAACGTGACTTGGGTTTCTCCGCTCTTGGATAATCTCTCTCTCATCCAAAAGTCTGTTATTGCTGCTGCTCGCCAGCACTGCCAGTGCATAAAATCTAATTTGAATGGTGAACCTCTAGAAAATAGAGGTAAGTGAAAAGGAAACTAGAGTTGGAGGGTGGGCAGCATGTTTCCACCACTATGTGCACGCCAAAAAACGGATTTACATACGCAGTGTTTACCAGTCCGTAAGAGATGCATGCGTGGCTCTGAGTTTTCTGTGTAATCCACCTCTGCACTGGCTCGAGACTCTGACTGTGTTTAAACAGACGCTCGCCGCCTGAAGGGAACAGGACATGGTCCCTTCTCTCGTGCGGCTTAGACTTCATGAAGTATAACACGTGTTAACACGCGGTATCCACAACACGCTTCTACCCCCTCTAAGGCAGTGCCCATAGAGATGGGGTTGCTGGTTTTGGAGTGGATCTTGATCAATTATGTTTTTGTTGTATTCGGTGTGAGACCAACATTTATTGCAGTTTGTGAAAGTCTGTCTTCTCTGGCCTTTGTATCCGTGTATTTGAAAGGAGGACTATATCATCTGCAAATTCCAAATCATCCAGCTGCTCCCACATTGTCCACTGGATTCTATCTCTCTTCCCCTCAGTTGTTTCTCTCATAATCCAGTCAATCGCAAGGAGATAGAGGAATGGTGAGAGAAGACATCCCTGTTTGACGCCCGTCTTGACTTCAAAGCTCCGAGAAAGCTGGGCCTCTACAACGAAGTGCCATCATATGAGTTCTTGATTAAGTTTATGATCTTGGTGGAGATTCCATAGAATTCCATTAGTTGCCAATGTGTTGTCTGGTCTTGGCTGTAAAGAGCTTTCTCAAAGTTGATGAAGTTCATGGACAGGGATGTGTTCCATTCAATAGACTGTTCAATGATAATGCATAGTGTTGTTTTGTGATCTGTGCAGGAGTGATCTTTCCTGAATCCTGCTGGCTGGTCCCGGAGCCTCCTGTCTACAGCTTCCTGAAGACGGTTGAGGATGACTCGGGTGAAGATCTTACGGCGCCCGCAGTGCTCAGGAGGAGGATCTGGCACCTCTCCAGCTACAAGTCCACACTCTACACTTGGTCTGTGCGGGACTTGATATTATCTGAAGTTTGGCAAAAAGAATAGAGGTCTGTATCTACAAATTTTACTTGACAGATCCTTCCTCTTTTTGAGACTTTGATTCTGTAATGACTGGGGACACGGATGAACCCAAAAGTAGAACTTCGACTGAAAGTACAAATAAAAATATTTATCAAACAAAAGGTGACGAGAAAAAACTTGGAAAAATACTAAGACTAAACTGAAAATCACTTGTGATGAGGAGAAACTAAGGCTAAACTAATAACAAAAGACAGGAAAAATCAAGAATGGGAAAAAAGAAAGAGAAACAAAAAACCTGGCAGCTGAGCTCAGGAAAATTCTGAATGATTGCTGGTCGATGTAGCAATGACAAGGTAAGGACTAGACAAAGGCGAGCACGTGCCAAGACGAAATGCCAACCAGACAGGGGAAGACACAGACTAGATATACACAGGGGTTAATGGGACGCAGCTGGAGCAGTTGACAGTTACACAGGCAGGAAACACAGGAGGCATGGGGGCAAGTGACCTGAAACGAGAGGAGAGTTACTCTTCAAAATAAAACACGGGATGTGCGAGACAGGACAAAATGCACAGTGACATTAACTTGACTTGCTCTACCGAGGACAAGACAGCAGACATGGCCTGATCATGAGTCTAATCCAAACATGAATCTAACATTTAACACATGACTAGACTTAACGTGAATGATAGCACATGACAGAATCAGTATAGTTAATAAACAAAAATATATTAATATATGATTTCCTGTAGAATCTAAATTGTCACTGTTTGAGTCAATGGTAGTGTTGTAATGTTTTTTTCTGTCATAGGTAAAACTGAACATGTTTAATTTGAGAGAGAGTGAGTGTGTGTGTGTGTGTGTGTGTGTGTGTGTGTGTGGTGGGGGAGGGGGCTCCAGTTCAGAACCATTATGCACTGATGCAGCTGTATCATTGCCAGCCAGTGAGAAAAATCTGTCATTGGTTCACAAAATCTGCTGCACACACAAGGGTGCACACATTTCATACACACTACAACAATATCATTTTCTCAGGCCAGCTCCACCTGAGTTACTCTCTTGACCAGGAAAGCTTAGAAATATTTCTTTCCATGTTCCTTTAGGGAAAACACAGACCTTATGATTATGTCTCATTTGAATACTAAAATAAACAAATAAGGAAACACTTCTGGTCATATTTTGCCTTTTCTTTTTTATATTTATTTCACTGATTTTAGTGTTAGACTGCGGTGTTAAACCCAACATTACAATTTAAAATACAGTTACTCTCTACTTCATTCATTGTAAAAGATAAAAAATAATCATTGCATATCCTAAAATAGTTCTAGATTAGTGACTGGAAAATGAAAAAAGAATCATATTGAACAGTTTGAATCCTAATGGCTGGCAATCTGTATATTCACAAGGCCTCTTTAAATCAACAAACAACAAATGCTTGTATAAATGCGATGTCCTCCAGGACAGGTTCTGTGAGGTTCTATCTCCTCCTCATTTGACCAAGGCCTTGGTGGTTGCTGTTCTCTTAAAGTTGCTGTTCTATTTCAGACATACAGAAAGATCATATAAATCGAATCATTTTACCATCATAATCTAAAATGATCCGCAATTGTCTTCCTCTGCTTAGAAGTTACTTTAAAGGTGCCGTGTGTAAGATTTTGGTCAGTTTTTGTCACTTTATATGGATCAAAATGATGGACTGACATTTTTATGAAAATATTACCACCTTAATGTATGAATTTGTTTTTACACTAAAATGAGCCCTTTAATGTCTCCTTATAATTAAATAAGGAGTGGGTTCTCTCCAGGGGGGCTGCCAGTATCAAACTGGCCCTTGTGAAAAAATGTCAGAATGATGATAATGAAAGCTCAATGCAGAGCCTCAGGATAAAAAGGCTCGGGTCTTGGTAAGTATTTGAAGATGTTAGTAATTTGGCCGCATAATGTGAACAATGGCATGTCTCACTTTGACCATGAACTTTCATCCTCATGTGTTTGAATAGAAATATTGTTCGCTGGATTCCATCACCTTCTCAGCACAGAGATCATAGGTCATGTTTTTAAGCATATATGACATGTGAAACAAGTATGATACTTACACCCATGTCCTCATAACATATAAACCAAAGACTTACAACCTTTCCTGACTCTCCATCAGCCTGTCAAGAGCTGCTGGGATTGAAGCCCCGCTGCCTAAATGATAGCTCCCACCATGTCATTAGGGGTATGTGGAGAAGTCCCTATGAAAGAACTGCCAAAAAATCTCCTTGGAGATGGAGGGGGGAAAAGGCAAGGGGTATTGATCTGTCTGTCCATGGATATGATGCTTAAGCTTGGGTACTGAGAGCCGGAGAGCCCTTGGATCCATATCTCAAAGACTTTAATCCTGGCCCCTCTTACAGCAGGATTGGCCTTCACCTTAACCTCCTGACAACTGCTCCTGCAGATCAGCCATGGAAATGTTATTCTTCTCACAAGCTGCCTCCCTCCTCCTTACCCTCCAGTGCTTTGTTTTTGCTGGTCTGCCAGTATTAACAGGGCAGCCCTGTGTTCCCATCCGAAGTTGGAGTGAGAGGTGAATTAATACCTGATCCTGGTTTTCGTCATTTTATGCTAAAAGTTCTTATCCTGCTTTCCTTGCAGTTGGAGGGGAACTTGAGGGAAGCATGCATACATCACTGGAGGTGGTGTGCTACTGGAATTCGTATGGTGTCTAGCTGAAATATTTCATGGTGGAAACTATTCAATACAATCCATGTTTCATGAATTGTATTCAATTGTACTGATGTCAGTTGTTTGGAAAACATCATGAAAATCATTTCATCAACATGTTAATTTTCAAATAATTTGTGTCGATAAGGCTTTTACTGAAATTACTGGACATCAAGGCTGACCATTTTGTGGCAAGGCATCAGGGGATAAATTGGGAAAATTTAGTTTTGTGGAGTTTCACCCCCAGGAAATTCTAGAATAGTACCATGTCTGACAGTAAACAGGAAAAAGGCCACACAGGTTCAAACAAACACTGAGCAGAGACGAGTTTCCAAAAATATACAAATATTTTTTAATAGCAAACATGATAAAACAATGGATACAAAAAAAAATCTATATTGCACAGCCCCTAATGCCCCTTTAAGCTAAGGTTGCCGACAAACACACAACTTGCTTCACTGTGGGTAACTAGCAAGCGTGACGAACAAGACTAAGTAATTGGACGGAGTTGTATAATCACCACCTGTGAAAACAACCACACACCAAACAATACCAAAACTCACTACTGCAAAGAAAAAGGGAGGGGACCACGGAATCGTCACCAGCCTGACCCAGCAGCTCCAATCCAATGGCAGAGAAGACAAACCATTTGCAACCAAATATTGAGGGGAGGGCAAATGGGTACAAAATGAGCTGTTCACCAGACTCATATGGAGCCACTATTGGCAAAATGGTGAACGGTGCTCCAAAGAAAGTTACCCCTATGCCTAGTTAACCCAACCCAGAAAAAGAGCAACAAAAGGAACAAATGAAACCATTAACACAAGAATTAACAATGAAAAGGATTCTCAATAGTACAAATGTACCAATTCAAAATTAAACATCAATCATCCCAATAGGTTCAACCTAGGGATAGGCAAACAAAAATATAACACGACAATTAGCCTCAAAGTAGTTAGAAGTAGAAGTCATCACATCATGACAATCAAAGTAGATCAAACAGAAGTCCAAAAACAAAATGATTCTATACTTATACAAACAAATCTAAAAGAAACCCCAACTAATAATTAAATTGAACTCAACACACAGAAAATAATCAAAAATGATTTAAATCAAATCAGGCCACGCCAAACCACGCCACTGCCGCGGACACCAGCTCCAGTGCAGAGATCGAGGATCCAAGCCGAAGAAAGGCGAGGTCCGCCTCCATGGAGCCTGGCGCAGTGAGGCCCGCAATCAACGCACAGTTGAATGATGGACTCCAGCCTGTGGCACTCGGTGGGCAAAACCTATCCTATCCTAACCCACAGCTTCAAGGCACTGAAATGAACCATTCCGCCACAGTTTCATCACTGTTCTAGTGTGCTTGTGCATAGTGATGGGCTAATGACATGTGCAGGAGAAGCTACAAACACTACGGTACTTAAGGTGCAGTGTGTAAGATTTATTGGATTTGCATGGTGTATTCATTATCTCACCCTCACCCTTCTGAGCATGCAAAGCCAACCAATGGTAGACTTCAGTTGTCAGTAAAACTAAAAAGTTGTTTAGTACGTCCACTCTGGGCTACTGTAAAAACATGGCGTCCTCCATAGAGAGGACCTCACGTAAATATACATTAATGGGCTCATTTTAGGGTTATGGAGAAAACAGTCGAGTAAATTCATGAAAATGTATGTAATTGTTTTATAATATTTTCAAAAGTGATAAAAATGATGTAAATGTTACACATTGCACCTTCACATTTTAGCATCTCCCCCCCCCCCCCCCCCCCCCCACACACACACACTCTCTACCCCTGCATTGTGTATTGGGCTGCCTCAGACAGATGCTTGAATATTGGCTGAATCGTTCAGACGTTTACCAGGGTCGATGAAACGGGACGGCCAAATTGCGTGTACACATATGAACATAATCCTCTCCGTAATGATTTTTAGGACCCACAAGGCTGTGACCACATCAGCCCTATGGCTTCATTATTTCCATGTTTATTATATTAAGAAGTGGGGAAAAATGATAGGAACCATTTAAGAACAGTGAACATCAGATCAAAATGATCCTGTTGGCAGATAGATGATCAGGAGTAAATGAAACTCGGAATCAGAAAAGGTGGAGTTGTTTAAGGATCTGCAGTTCTCAGAAGAAGGAATTATTATTCATGACACTGACCTGGGAGAATATATAATATTGTGACTGTATGTCAATATGTGTTTTCTCATGGTGAGTTCCCTGTCTGCAGTCATTGTGATGCTCAGACAGGGTAATCAGTCAAGCCTTACCCAAGGCCAATGTTGAAATATTCATTTGAAAGCACAGTGACATGTCTATTGTTCTGGATGATAAATACTGCAGCAATATGAGGCCATCATTCGTGGACTTGGGGTCGCAACCCTGAGCTTTCCTTGTTAGTGACTCATCTCCATAATAACCAATGCATACATCATGAGAGTTGAACATGGCCCGTAAGCATTGATGTTTGAGGTCAGAGGTCAAATAAGCAGCCATTAGAGCCACTTCTTTGTTATCCGTCAGCAAGCCTGTGCACGGCAACCTTTTTATCCTGCATTTCCTAATTAAGACAAGCTGCAGATGGCAGAGCGAGCACATCTATCTTCTATCATGTCTATCTATTTAGACAAAAAATAAACAATAATCAACAAGGCTAAACTGAACTGAAAAACTCACTGGACGCAATAGGCGGAGGCTCAACAGGACGTGGCTCTGACGCTGACGTGGCCTGGACGATACGTAACTGACAGACAAAGGGAGAGGGGAGCTTAAATAAGGAGAAGGGAACCAGGACCAGGTGGAGACACTCAGGGAGTCAGACAGGACACAGACAAGGCAGACAGAGTGCAGACAGACCAGGACCCTCGCCAAAATAAAACAGGAAGTGGACAAAACATGACTAAACTAAAACTAAGAACACAAACGCAACAAACACAGCTGGCGATGCGCAACACACGAGCACATTTTTTTTGGTTACAGAAAAATCATCCAAAATTATGGGGACTTGCTGGCCCCTCTCTGATCACATATATTTTCATGTGTTAATTAATTTCATGGTTCATTCTTAGCTATTTGATTAAAACCACTCATTGTGTATATAAGTGTGAGGATTTGCTTATGCTTGCACACATTTGCACATACATTGCTGCCACCAAGAAGCTCAAGAAGCACAAGTTAGCAAAAGCATCATACAGTAGGTTTGACTATTGATTGATGTGATAGCTTTGTGGCAAAAGCGTATGTGTCTTCTGCACTTCTTGTTTTATTTTGGTGAGAGGATTTGGGTTTCCTGTCTGTCTGCACTCTGTCTGTCTTGTCTGTGTCCAGTCTGATTCCCTGATTGTCAGCACCTGTGTTGATTCCCTGATTGTCAGCACCTGTGTTGATTCCCTGATTGATAGCACCTTGTCCTGGTTCCCTCTCTCCTACTTAAGCTCTCCTCTCCCTTTGTCTGTTGCCAGTGCGTCGTTCATGTCATGTCCTCGCCACGTTGTCTTCCTCGTCTACTTTTCTCATTGCTTCAGTAACTTGTTTAGTTAAGTTTAGAACCTTCTTAGGTTTTTCATCTAGATAGTAGATTGATTTTTGTTGAGCTTTGTCTTAGAGACTGCCTGCCTGCTGTCTCGTGCATTTGGATCCAAGCCTTGAGTGTTCCTTAATATTTTGAGCTGAAATAATAATTTGAATGACTTACAATGTAGTCTTATAAACTAGACTCCAGGTCAAGTTTAAAGGTGCAGTGTGTAAGATTCATACAGTGATTTTTGTCACAACAAATTTCTACATTATAAAGCAATTTCACACTGACAATTTGATGCTTTTATGATCACCTACATGTTTTACTTATTTCTGTTATGCTACAGTGAGCCCATTTATATCTACATAAGGAGGGGGTCCTCACTACAGGGGCCGTCATGTTTTTACAGTAGCCCAGAGTGGACATACTAAGCATCGTTTGACCTTTAATGACCAACTGAAATCTATCATATGATCTCCTGCAGGCTCAGAGGGGTGAAGGTGAGGTGATGGACACAACATGCAACTTCACCTCTAAATGTCCCCAAATCGTACACACCGTTAACATGAGTCATACATGTAAGCAACTGCAGTTCAGTGGGAGAGTTTGCTCCTGCCATGTGTAGGCATCTGTAGCTTTAATACTTTTTCAAGCATTTCCCCCTTGGATTAATTACGTATTTCTGATGTTTTCTGTTCTATTACATTCTATTCTACTCTACATCTCTTTGTGCTCTCAGCTTTTTAGTCTACAAGTTATCAAATAACGCTTATTTCAGGTGTGTCCAAACTTGTTTTCCTGAGAGCCACATACAGAAAAATATACGGAGTGGGCCACTCACTAAGTGATGTACACTGCCTCACTTCTAATGCAATAATGTTTGTAAAAAATCAAATGCAGGTAAATTACAGAAATTCTGTCAGTTTCATACAATTCACTGCATGTTATAAGAGTGTAATCACGGTATAAAAAGAAGAAAAGCATGTTGAAGTTAGAATGTATCAACTGTAAATCTATTTTCAAAAGAAATGGTGTCTCTTTGTCACAAAATGTGCAAATACAGCCCATAAAATGGAAACTATGGACAAGTGAATTTTTCATCACACATTCATTTCCTCCCCTCTATGACTTGTGGTGAACATCTCCTCACCTTTTGCATCATCTCCACTGCCTCTCCTGAAAACACAAGATTGAGTTATTGTCATTTTATAGCATTCGAGACAAAAGACAAGGCGCGCACACAGACACACATCATCATTATCCAGAAATTCCAAAAGTGTGTCAAAACCTTTCTTCACCAGAAGTTGCTTCTTCCACCACGAAGCCCCCTGTAACCCTCAGTGGAGGTTTTATCACGGTGGAAGATCTTCTTTCTCACATTTGTTCACGAAAAACATCAGTTTGATATTTTCTATTGCTGCTCTGCTGTGTATCGCTCCACTCCGTGACTCACAGTCGCTGTTTTCCGGGGTCCCAGGAGAGGCAGGGGTGAAATTACTGTAATGACAAATAAAGGTATATCTTATCTTGTCTTACACCTTGCCCTTAAGTATTTCATATCCTGACACTCTTTACATTGAACCTAAAGATTCACGGAACTGGGGAGCAGATCATCCGAGACCAATAACCATCACTTAGTGGAGGAAGAGGGTGACACAACACCAGTTGCATATTCAGATAAAGTCATATCTCACTGGTTTTACATTCTCAGTCCATTTAGTCCATATTTTATAAAATGTTTCTTTTTCAACTTTATGTAGATCTTGTGCACAATGTCAATCCATTCATCAATTGTAGGTGATTCCGCTTTCAACCATTTTCTAGTTCTGCATTTCTTACTTGCTGCAACATTTTTTTTTAATCATTAACATTCAAATTTGCAGATGACAAATCAGCCAAGTACAGACTTTCAGAAAGGGGATATCATTCCGTCTTTGTAGGTCTGATTTGATCTTTGAGTTCAGAGGGCTGTAATTGATTCCATATAGTTTAGTGAAGTCCTTAGGGAGTGAGACACCTAAATAATTAATGGAATCTGCCTCCCAGTTCCAATTACGTAGGGTCTTAATCTCAGGCGGTGGGTCGTAATTGAGTGTTAGTACCTGTGTCTTGTTCATATTAATTTTGTACCCAGGAAGAAGACCATATTCTTTAAGTACTTCCATCAGTATTGGGAGCATCTGTGTAAGCTGTGTTACACTTATTAATAGATCATCAACAAAAAGGGCCAGATTTTGCTCCCCAGATGTCATCATTACCCCTTTTATGTCTGTCCTCTGCCTGATCCATTGACTGAAAGGTTCGAGAAATAAGGCGAAGGGGAGTGGCGATGCACATCCTCTCTCCAGTATGAATGAGTCAGTCAAATCTCCATTAACCTTAATTCTTGCAATTCTACACGCTCTAACTTCTCAAAACACAATCTTCATGGACTGAGGCTGCTGACGACGCTTTTCAACATCTAAAGAACTTGTTTTCCACTGCACCTATCCACACTGTGCCTGACCCACAGAGACAATTCGTGGTGAAGGTTGATGCCTCAAACAAGGGGATGGGCACCATCCTCTCCCAAAGATCTGCCAGGGACAACAGTCTCCACCCCAGCGCCTTCCTCTCCAGGAAGCTGACATCAGCAGAGAGGAACTACGGCTTCGGGGACAAGGAACTCCTGGCAGTCGAAGAGGCTCTGGAGGAGTGGAGACATTGGCTGGAGGGAGCCCAGCTTCCCTTTTTGGTTTGGACAGATCACAAAAATCTAGAGTACATACGCAAAGCCAAAAGACTAAACTCCCGCCAAGCCAGATGGTCACTGTTTTTTGACCTGATGCAACTTTACCATGTATTACAGGCCGGGTTCCAAAAACAGGAAGCCCGACGGCCTGTCTCGTCTCCACGACTCAGAGCCCATGGCCTAGGATCCGGCGCCCATCCTGCCACTGAAGCGTGTGGTTGGAGCGGTGACCTGGCCTATAGCAGATCAGGTAAGAACTGCCGTCGGTGAGAGCCCTGTACCTAGTGGCTCCCCTCCTAACCGTCTATACATCACGGAGGGCATACCCTCACAGGTAATACATTGGTCTCACATCTTGCTGCTTACCTGTCACCTGGGAGCCAGGAGAACTACCTTCATGATTTGCCAGAAGTACTGATGGCCCTTGTTGGATCGGGACATTAAGGAGTATGTGGCGGCCTGCACCACCTGCGCCCGCAACAAGTCTTCGACCGTGGGCAAGTATCGCCATGGACTTTGTCACCGGTCTTCCCACCATATTAACCATAGTGGATAGATTTTCCAAGATGGTTCATTTTGTAGCCCTTCCAAAACTCCCATCGGCTAAAGAAACTGGCATACTGATACTGGAGAATGTAGTCAGGCTTCATGTAATCCCCTCAGATATAGTTTCAGATCGTGGTCCACAATTCTTCCCCCGTTTTTGTAAAGAGTTTTGTAACTTGCTGGGAGCCACTGTCAGCCTCACCTCAGACTATCATCCACAATCAAATGGACAAACCGAGCACATGAATCAGGACCTAGAGACTTGTCTACGTTGATTGGTGTCCCAGAACCCCTAATCCTGGAGCGAGAACTTAGTTTGGGTCGAATATGCACCTAACTCTCTCCCTACTTCAGCTACTGGTTTATTACCTTTTCATTGTGTGTATAGCTATCAACCTCCTGTGTTTCCTTGTTCAGAGAAGGAGGTGGTGGTTCCCTCTGCCCATGCCCTGGTGAAGAGATGCCGCCAGGTCTGGTCTGCTGCGCGCCAGATACTCACGAAGAACGTGACCCACATGAAGATCGCGGCGGATCGCCGGTGGCGCTCGACACCTGGGCATCGGGTCTGGCTTTCCACCAAAGACCCCTCTCTCCAAGTGGACTGCAGAAAACTCGCTCCACAGTTTGTGAGTCCGTTTCTTATATCTAAAATCATTAATCCTGTGTCTGTTCGCCTTCATCTGCCCAGGTCACTCAGAGTGCACCCCACCTTCCACGTCAGCCAAGTTAAGCGAGTCACCAAAAGCCCCCTAGTCCCAGCCAAGCCACTGCCTCCCCCTCAGATGGTCGACGGCGGTCCCGCCTACGCAGTGAAGAGACTGATGTCTGTCAGAAAGAGGGGCCGAGGGCGACAGTATTTAGTTGACGGGGAGGGATACGGCCCAGAGAAGAGGTCGTGGGTTCCCGCCAATTTCATCCTCGACCAAGACCTCATTAAATCAAATAAAAAAACACATGAGCCAAACCCCTCAATTATCCTGCAAAATGAAACTTTACTGTCAAGGTTACTACCTCTATGTTTTATGTTTATTGTTTATTGTTTAATGTGAACGAACTGCGGTGCTGAATTTCCCAAGGGATTAAATAAAGTATTTCAATTCAATTCAATTCAAAACAATGTTATTTCTTCTCAAAATCGTATTTTGTTTTCAAATGACACACTAACCATCATATGAATGGACATTTCTAAGAAGAAGTTGAACACTGATGTGCTCAATGTAAAACACTACGATAAGTGTAAAACACTTTTTCTCCATTCAAGATAATGACTTAGGTCCTTTTTTTGTTCAGTGTTACACTTACCACAGACTGTGCATACATAGGTGTGAAGTATTTTGGAATATTATTTTTATACTCACAAAGACACAAAGACATGGTAACAAATATATTTTCTTTTTCACGCAAAAACGATGTACACGGTGTACATCCCAACCAACCATAGTTGCACATACAGTGGTCTATTCTCATTTTGGAAAGCCCAGATGATGGATGCTACAGTGTACCTGCTCAGATGTGGCATCCATCGCTCCAGAACAGAAGAGCTCACCTGTTGCCCTTTTATGCTAAGGCTCTGATCGCTAATTGTAAAATTGTGTGACAGGTGTTTGCCCATGTGATGAGTCAGTGTGCATATGTGAATGAATATGTGAAAACAAGAGATTTTCTTCATGAAAAGTGTGCCAAATGCAGAGAATAGCGTGTAGTGTTTTGAAACAAGTGTGTTTTAGAGCTTCAATTTGAGTGAAAAGCAGAAATTGTGCTTGTGGTTTAGCAGAATTGGTTCAGGGAGTTGGTGGATGAGTTCCAAGTTGTGGTCATTGTGTCTCAAGTACCTGCATTTGCGTGTAAACAATTGAGAAAAACTATTTACTATTACTTTTTTTAGTTTTAATGACAACTAGTCTACCATAGGCTCTTTTACATGCTTAGAAGGGTGAGGGTAAAGTTATGGATATAACATGCAACTTCACCTCTAGATGTCACCAAATCTGACACACTGCACCTTGAAACAGGCCAAAGAATGTGAGTGAGTTTTACAGTTCAGTATTGATTTGTCAGGTTTACCTTCTTTTTCCTTAAATGACCCTGAGTGCAGAGCACAAGTTGTAAAGCAGTTTACAGTGGAGATGACCCCGAGTGAAAATGAACCCGGTCTGTGTCTTCTCTTCACATCATAGGGATTAGCATCCATTTGGAGGGGCCGGTGGGGAGAAAGTCATGTTCAAAGACACCTGGATCAATCTGTATTAATAAATCCTGCTTGATACAGCCAGCGGCCTCTTCCCCAATACATACTAATATCCCTAATGTCCGCCCACCTTCATTCTGCCTCAGCTCCATCATGCTGTCTCCAAAGCATCCTTGCCTCCCATCTCTTTTTTTTAGTGCCACACCAATTCCGAGGCTTTCTTTGTTCTCATAGAACATTAGGCTCCAACAACCAGAGAGATATCAATCAATAGTTTCGAAAAGCAGTCACTGATTGTCTCAGCTCCAAGGTGAGCAGTCGATAATTTGTTTGCTGACATGCAACCTCTGGATGTTTATAGGTGGTTTCGAATGTACTTGTGTTTTTTTACTTTTTGTTCTGTGTAACAGTCTGGCATTTTGAAATAGGTTTACCCAAATTAAAAATGTCAGGTCAATTGGGATAAGTGAAACAGTATTTTAACTTAACGGATTTTAGGAATATTTCAGAGCGGTGGATGGAATAATGTACCTCGGGGTTTCCTGAGGGTGAAGGACCCTGGGATGACGAGGCGACACGTACACCTGGGACCCAAAACCCTGGGGACACAGGTAGAGTTGACTTTTCTCCTTGCTGTGAGAGAGTTTCTAAAGGGGTCTTTTCTTCATTGAATAAGTCAGGTGCAGTGTGTAAGATTCTGTCATTTTTGTTGTGATTGGAATATCTAATGGCCATTCCGTCTCTCTTGTAAAATAAAAACATTCTTTCAGCATGTTGAATTACCAGATTTGAATATTTCAACTGACATGTTTACATAAAGCATGTCCATTCCCATCACGTTTCCATTCCAAATATTTGTGTTCATGCAGTATGTAAAGGGCATGTTTATTTACCACAGTAGTTAACAGGTATTGGATTGGTTCAAAGCTGAGTGTAAAGCCACCAGAATTGAGTGAAAGAGATCAAGTATCTGGAGATCTTGCACTTGAGTGAGGGTAATTTGGGGCATGAGATTGACCAGAGGATTGGAATAAGATTCACTCTACCACACTGTTGAGATGAAAAGAGAGCTGAGGTCAGTCTTTATCCGTAATCTCATCTCATATATGGTCACAAGCAATGAGTACAAGCAGCCCAAAATCTATTTCTTTCAGAGAAAGACTGTAAAGCAGTTGCACTCATATAGAAATGAGTTGGGCAACATGGTTTGGGCATCTAAGGATGCTTCAAGGGCACATCTCTAGGAAAGTGTTCCTGGCATGTCCAGACGGAAGAGGCAGACCAGGGACTAGGTGGACATAGTTCTACACTGGTCTAGGAACGCTTCGGGATCCCTTGCTTACATGCAATTGTAATAAAGTGTCCTGAGAGTGTCCTGATTGATGGTGGGCGCCCACTAATTCAGGAGGGAAGGAGAAACCACAAAGCCAGGTCCTGGCGAATCAGGAAGAGACAGACAGAAGCTTCTAAGAGCAGAGGGGAACTCCACATTTGGTTATAATGCTCTTTGGAATCATCACAATAAGTGACACTTTAGACATTACATATCAACCCTTAAGTCCCATAGTTAGATGGAAGTTAGATCTGAACCTCTGCATTTCTAAATTAGCCTCAAACAAGTTATGGGTTGCACTAATTTGACAAGTTAAAGCCCAATTTATGTTTCTGCGTAACTCACACAATCTTAAAATCTTACAGAAACATGGACAAGACGGATCTTAGGTAGAAATAAGCGCATGTATACAGATATGTTCCATATCGGAGCCGCTCGGAAAAACCTGCCATTTGTTTTGAAATGGAAAAAGAGATGCCTGATTGGAAATCAATAGTGGAGGAAGTGCAACTATGCCAGCCACATGGTATCTGCTATGCACCTACTTGCAGTTCAGAGGTACAATTGTATAGTGGAAGTATAAATGCTTGTCGACATGCACAGGTTATGCGCAGTGTACAGTGTAACTCTGATCAGATGCATCAATTGGGGTGAATACTGTAACAAAAACACACAACGCTGGATTTCTGACAGTTGCCCCACTCATCTTACAAATTTGACTTTATTGGTTTTGAGCAATGGGTGAGACTGGCTTGTGATTGATGGGTGTGTACGATAAAAGGAAGAGTGGCAAGAGGAAGATGGGGCTGAAATCTACACAAGTCTCCTGGGCAGAGATCAGAGAGGAATTATGTAATTGTTGTGAATGCTGTATGTTGATCATCCACAGAAATACTACACCACTAAACACGACGTGAAGAGCTGTCATTTGAAGGTTTTGACAAACTGAAAATCTGTGCTGTGGTCACAGATGACCACGTGACTAAATCATCAAATAGAAATAATATCAGTGACACAGGCCTGTGGAGAACCCCTGCCTGAGGCTTTGATAGGTGAGAACGTCTGCTTCGCCATCCCGAGACCAGAGCTCGGAGGAATTCTCACGACACCTCCCACCGATTGGAACACGCTCACGCACACGCCCTGCTGTACGGGAGGAGCAAGTGTGTAGCGAGAACATTTGCAAGAGAAAAGGAGGAGGAAAGGGGGAGAGGATGTGGAGAAAGTGTACGGAAGTGTGTGAAGAGAAGGCGTGAGACTGTGTGGTGGCTCCCCTATTGTTATCTCATTAGTGAGCTGTAGATGTAACTCTGAATTACCCTCAGCAAGGGTAGTTTTTCCTGACCCTTGCTGAGGGTCTAAAGACAGAGGATGTTACCCACCCTGTGAAGCCCTGTGAGACAAACTGTGATTTGTAAATGTGGCCGATATGAATAAAATTTGATTTGATTTGGATTCAATGTGTTCCTGAGCAAAGCAGCCACAGCACGCACGCACACACACAAACACACACACACACACACACACACACACACACACACACACACTATCAGTATGCAGGGCCCACAGAGGTAAGGAGTCTAATGCTTATTACTGCAATGACACTGAACAGATGACTTTAGAATATGCATGAAATGAATATCACACATTTCCCTTTTTATTCATGATCATTTCCTGTAGAGTTCAGGAGACAATCACACTCTGAACGTCTGTGAAATCTAATACGAAACCCAGTGAAGAGTACACATGGTTTGCAAAATAATGTGGGTTAAGAGTCAGGGAAAAGCAGGTGTCGTATGATTCTTTAGATAATAGTGTGATTACGCATAAACACATGCATAATGTGTTTACATACATTACTTTCACTAGTTAATGTGTGCTTTGTTTACATTTTTGTCATCTCTGCATCCACTGAAATTGTATGTCGAAACATAATCACCCTAGAAACACAATCCTGTCCTGTGGCCAGGTTTGGAGGTGAGCACTGCATGTGGGGTCTTAGTTTCAGTGGGTTACTGATGTTGAATCGAATAAATCAGAGCTTTAAACCACAGGTACACTGTGTTATAGTTTTTTTTATTGCATACTTTTCTGATCAAATCAATCAAATTTTGTTTATATAGCCCACATTCACAAATAGCAAGTGGTCTCACGTATCTTCACTGGGTGAGTGAGTGAAACCCTCTGGCTATAAACCCAGAGCTCGAGTCAGAAGAAAACAAACGCTTTTAACAGGGAGAAAAAAAGTACGTCGAAACCTTCAGGTGAGGCTGATATGGGGTCGACTCTTCGGAGGTTAGTGTTTGTCTTTTCACAATACTGTTAACAACGTAAACCTGAGTTTACCCCATTACACATGCCAAGTGTGTAATGCAAGTGTCCTTGGACTTGCCCATGTTGTCTCAAATTTGAAAGTCAATCAAAGTGGTGGCAATATGAATCTAGGTGACTTGTCAACGGAAACATCGTCTGTACATCTGATTACAACATTTCTGCCACAACTGCTCCTTCAGAAATCAGCATTCAATGCTTTCTGCCCATCCTCCCCATGGTCCTCGGAGGTGTGAAATGTGCAAGCATCATTAACTCCTGAGTCCATTTAAGGCCACTTAGCAGCTCCTGTCAGCCTGCAGCCACTGTGGTGTGTGTGTGGTGTGTGTGTGTGTGTGTGTGTGTGTGTGTGTGTGTGTGTGTGTGTGATTCTATCTGTAAGCGGGTAGGCCATAGGGTAACATTCCTAAAAGTCATCTTATGCTCAGGCAGGACTCACATTTCGCCTCTTGAAACTCTGACAACGATATTAACATAACAATATAAAAAGATCAGATCTGATAACTGACCTGCTCTGAGTGCTGCAGTTTGTTCGTTTTGTTTTTTATGCTTTTTTTTCTCCTCGCCCATAAAGGCACAGTGTGTAAGATTTGGTGACATCTACTGGTGAAGTTGCATATTGTATCCATCACCTCACACTTTGTTATGGTTCTGCTCTCCTCATTCTCTCTCTCCCCCTCTGTCACACACACACACACACACACACACACACACACACTCCCTCTGCTCATCATTCAATCACCTGTCACGCTCACTCCTGCTCTCACTCACCTCTTCAGCCACGCCCATATTTAAGCCCCAGTCTGCCGCTCACTCCCCCAGGTCCTAATGTCCTGTTCTTACCTGCCAGCGTTCTCTACCTTGTCCACCTGGTTCTGACCTCTGCCTGTTCCTGACCTGCCTTTGTCTCCTGACCCGGAAACCCGACGCCTGGTTCCGAATGTGACGATGAACTCTGTCTGCTCCTTACTGTTTGTGTTAAGACCCTCAGGCAAAGCTACAAACCCCCTCCTGCCTCTGTCTCTGCTCGTACTGCTCTTGGGTCCTGTCTCCACCCATCACACCCTTCCCATCTGAGCATGGAGGAGAACCAAGGGTCATTTCAAAAGCAAGTCAAACATTGAGGTGATTATTCATTCGTAAAATTGTCTGTATATAATTGTTTTGTGATTTTAGCACTACAGATATAGTGACAAAAATGACCGAAATCATACACACTGCGCCTTAATTCTGTATTTTATTGCCCAAACTAACTTGGTAGTTACTCAGGCTACAGCCTGTGGTTTTGTGTGTGTGTCTTAGTGTTGCTGTTCATAAACCTTGTCATCTCGTTCCGTAGATGCACTTAAAAAGTAGCGGCTACTCTTTCTCTCGACTGCTGGATGTTGGATGACAATTAAACACCCTCTTCTCACAATGTAAAGTCAAGTACCTGCTTATGTGCATTTATTGACGGAACAAGAGAGAGGCCTCTCTCTAATGTGGGTTGCTAACGAAACACTCGCTGTGAAAATAGACCTAAAATGACTTCTTATTAGCCCTTTGCACACATGTTTGACTGACTGAAGATACTCGTCCATTCTCCAAACCCTCACTCTTTGTCAAGTCAAGTGAGAACGGATGCCTCCCTTAGGACGCACACCCACAGTCGAGGAAATGCTGGTCTGAGGACAGAGGAGGTTACTCACCCTTTGAAGGCCTGTGAGAATGTCAGGGAAATAGATAGAATTTGATTCATTGATTGATAAATTAAACTTATTTAAAGTAGTAAAGTCACCTACTCATAGTAGTTTTTACTGAAAGTGAAAAAAAAAAATATCTGAAATCTGCATCAGCCAGACATGAGGACCGAGCAGCAGCAGGGCATCATTTCCTCGGTCTTTCTTCTTCTTGCATCCTTCAAATACACCCACCTTCTTCTCTGGCCGTCCCATGAGAGGAACTGTTGTTTACCATGTAAGAGAGAAAACATATTTGGGGGGCTTATAACCGAGGCACAGCACTCCCAAAGGAAGAACCCATTACAACAGTAAGAGTGGATTAATTAGAGAGTGTCTCGGCAGAGTGGGGCTGAGAGGCTGCTCGGTCAAAGGGGAGACATGAATCGCCTCTCCTCACACAGGTAACGGGCCCAGCGGCCGGCCAATTAATACGCCCTGAGGTACAAACCCACTCCGCTGCTTTATCAGAGTTTGCCCTCAAGACATTTTATGAAGAGAGCAAGAGAATGGCACGGTTCTTATTTCACATTTATTAGGGCTGGGATTTAAAAGTGCATGTAAACGTGCAGCTGTTTTATCTGCCTACACAGCGATACTCATGTTGGCATTAAGAATGCAGGCCTATTTTGCTATAAAAAATAAACAGTTTTGCTTGTCATATTTTGGCTCAGAGGTCATGTCTCAGTTGTTGTTGTAACTTTATCTCAATTCCCTCTGTCAGAACTTTAAGGTACAGAGTATTTTGTGACCTGAAGGAGACCTCACCCCCAGAGAATGAACCTGCTCCTTATCTAAAATATAGATCGGTCTCAATTACAACTTAAATCTTTGTGAAAATCAGTGTAAAGTTACACTGTCGTTTTTATTCATTAACGAAGAGTGGATTGTGTGATTTTCCAAATGCTTTTTCCCCCAATGATATGACATTATAATGTCCAAAATACTTTTGCTTCAAGATTTTGAGATTTATCATTGACCATATCTTTGTTGAATTTGACCTCTGATCAGTCTGCATCAAAAGTTGTCTCCTGAAGCTAACTGACCCTATAATACATGCAATATGAATATGGGTGAAATGAGGCAAATATGAGAATGTGACCTGAAGTCTATTTGTGTTTGTTTTGAATCCAAAAAAAGTCCCATTTGTCGTTGGTCTTTTTTGACCTGTCCTTTTACTTTTAACACTTCAGAAGACAATACATATCCAAATGTCAGGATGTCATCAGAGACAGAAATGTTGTCCTATTTATACAAATACGTTCAAATATTCCTTTGATTTGTTGACATGACGATATATAACATGCTAAACTAGAGAATTATACCGACACAATCAGATCTGTTGTCGAGTAGCTCAGATTTGTGTTATGGCGCAAACATTTTGCTTGCACTTGTTTGCCAAATGTTCTGCTCCAGCTTCTCATCCAAACCTCTTTACCATCCTTTACTTTCCCTCATGGCTTTCATGGAAGGGTGACGGTCTCCTACAGGGAGCTGAGCAGGGCGACAGGCAGGCAGAGAGACAGGCAAAGCAGAGCAGGGCGACAGGCAGGCAGAGATACAGGCAAAGCAGAGCCACTGCACCACCTGGATTTGAAGCCAGTTTCTAGTGGCATTGCCAGTAATCAAACGGGAGAAAGAAAGGGAAGAAGAGTGTGTGTGTGTGTGTGTGTGTGTGTGTGTGTGCGTGTGTGCGTGTGTGTCAGATTTTGTGCTTGCGTGCGTGTATGTGTGTGTGTGTGTGAGACACAAGAGGCTGGAAGAATGAGTTCAGGGATGAGAAGTGTTTCAACATGCTGCTAAAAGCACATACCTGGATGAGAGCGGCTCGGAGCAGAGGGGCTGCACACGGGATCAGCCATGATCATTATTTACACGGGAACATGTCTCTTCAAAATGATCATAGCATCTGAAAACTTAAATCATCTACAAATGAATAATGTAAATGTAGATTACATTTAGATTGTTCATATAAAGTTCACTCTAGCTATATTTAGATATATTTAAATTAACCAAATATTTATCATTGTATGGAAAAAATCATATTTTAAAGTAGTTCTGAAAATGTTTTGCTACAATGGCAGCTCTGGCTGAGGGTTACACAGGACTTGTCTGAAGGTCGGGGGTTCGATTTCCACCTCACCCAATTGCGTATGATGAGGTGTCCTTGGGAAAGGCACTGAACGTCACATTTTCCCGTGTACACTTTGATACAAAGTGGTGTGTGTGTATTGTTATTGAATATTCTACGTAACATCTACTGCTCGTCTGTCCGTCCTGGAGTGGATCCCTCACTGTGACTCTCCCTCCGGTCTCTACCTTTTCTTTTTTCCCTGTTAAAAGGGTTTTTCCCCGGTAGTTTTTCCAGACCCTTCTGAGGGTCTAAGGACAGAGGATGTTCCCACCCTGTGAAGCCCTGAGAGACAAACTGTGATTTGTAAATGCGGGCTCTATAAATAAACCTTGATTTGATAAAGTGCTATATGAATACAGATCATTCTTTGGGGCATGAATGCATTGTATGCACCAGCCCTGTGATGCTGTCTATTCCAACTGATTCACATCAGAACAGAGACACGTTTTTATTAAAAAAACAATCATAGAATCATGAGTTGGATTTTCTTTTATCTCGCATATAATCATAGAGATTTCACTGTATATCTCAATCCCCTGAAGAAGAGCAGTTCCATGCTTTTTCAAATCAAACCTTTTTCTCAGACCATTTTTCCTTTGTATTTAGTGCCCATGAAGCATCATGTTGTTCTAAGAAACCAAGACTCCGTAATATCAGAATGGAAAGTATACACCCGAAAACGAGAAGTGAAATGGCAAAGGCGGGGTTTTCACATCAGCAGCATTCGATCTCCAGCGCAACAGGTCTGCTGCCGCTAAACCACCTCCGTTTCCCTTCAGCATCAGAAATGTCAGCAGAAAACCCTGGGCTTGTTCCCTCTCTCCGGGGGTCCCAAGGCCTTCCCCCATCTCTCCTCTACCCCTGCAGACAGCCGTAGGTTCAGACTGCTTGTGAAGCTGATGCCTCTCACCATTGAGCCTCCAAATGCCATCATTCAACAGCTCTGCCCTGGAAGCCAGGGCAACAAGAAGTAGAAAGGGGGAGATGAAGAGGGAAAGGTGAAAGGGCACTCAGGGCTGTATCCATCACCTGAAAAGACAGGATACATACACATTACAGTTCTTGGATGTTCTCACCTCCTTCTATCCATGTTTGCATTGAATAATGTCCTTATTAATTGTAATTTACTTGAGAAATATTTAAATGTGCAGTGTGTAAGATTTCACTCATATCTGTCAATTCTAAAAATATTACAAAACAATTACAGAGATTTTATTGCGTTTATTATCACCCAAATATTTTGTTTTTTTCCACTACCCTTTAATGTCTATAACATGCGGAGCATGTCACCAAATCTCACACTGCAACATTCAGATAAGTCGTGCAAAGTTTACAATGTGACATTTTTTCTTCATGTTCGTCTTGAATGTGTGGAACACGAATCAACACACGACACTGCATGTCAGCGAGCCATCGTCACATAAATATAGTCAGGGAGAACTAGTCATTGTAGAGGTGTGAAGACGATGTCAGGGTGCAGTATAATAATATTAAGACGTGTGTTGTATTAACTGCTGCACACAGATTCATCCCTGTTTATGAAGCCACCATGGCTTCTCCCCTGAAGCTACTTATCAGGTCGGAGGTATGCTAAATTAGTTCGATGGCAGCAGCCTTCATCTCTTCTCTGGTTTAAAATATTTGACTATTCTCTCATGTTAATATTCAACTTTATGCTAATAAGAATTTATAATTGGTCTAACTTTACTCAGTAACTCATGTGAAGGCCTTTCTTAACAAATGAAGTATCAAAACAATCCTTTTCAACTAAATGTAAGAAGTTGATATATAATATTTCCTTTCATCATTGGTGCCGGATGGATAAAACAATCAAACAACAACAAAAAAATGATGGTAGATAGATAGATGCTCCGAATGAGTATCTGTACTTTGCTACCAAAGAATAATTACATAATTGTGATACTTTTCCCATTAAAAACTCAATCTATTTTCATGAAACAACTTAGAAATGATTTCAAACATTGTTCAAATATGTATGTAATACACAGTATACAGTACTGATCTTTCAGTTACTAGTATAATCGATAATGTCCGACAGACTCATGTGACTGACTGGTGTACAGTCGAGCTAAATCAATCCACATTTCATGTTGGGTCCCGTGGGCAGCAGGACACAAGACAAGACTTCTGTTTGCACAAGAACAAAATGTCATCAGAAACGACTGCAAATAGTTTATAACAGCAAATAACAGCTCTGTGAGTATTTGTAGATCTATTTGCCTGAATTGCACCTGTTGGGTTTACCCTGCTCCACTCTACCACCATTTGTCCAACATCAGTCAGTTCTATATTTCAATGCCAGACTGACAACAGTTTTCCCAACGGGTGCACGCTACTGCATCCGAGCGAGTGGGGGTCTGTGGTGTAATGGAGGCCTGTTTGATTTGACAGAATTGAAGAGGTCTTGGTCTGTGGCTTCAACCAATTCCCATAGATGTCCCATTATTAACCACACAACAGCCTGGTCTGAAGTGTTTCGTCTGCAGGAAGTCTCGCAGGAGCCAAACGACTCATTCAAACAGAATATTCCTTGATCAAAGCACGGCCACATCCCACTGGCCAAAAATATTCGGTCACATGCCGACCTCCACATGGATTATCAAACACTTGACCTCTTCAGAAGGTTTACTCAGCACATTTCTCTGATCTAACCACTCACCCTGCCCTCACCCTATCCCAAGGAAAATCAAGGATCAAAGGGTCGTGAGAATTTGGTTTGATGCAAAAATGAACCAAGATTAAGAGATGTTTTTGGACCTGCTCTTCAAGCCAGACCGCTCATTTGCTAAGCGAATGTTCAATTTGAAATTCCGCTATAATTTCTGCTTAGGTAAAAGGTGCATTGTATAAGATTTTCTTCAATTTCTGTCACATCTATCTGTAGAAATAGAATCAAAACAATTACATACAGACGGTTTTCTAGAAATGTGTAATCACCTGCTTTTGACATGCTCCTTGAATGGGCCCTTGTATTCTCATCAAGAGGGGGTCCTCCCTATGTGGGCCGCCATGTTTGTACAATAGCCCAGACTGGATATACTAAGCATCTTTTGAGCTTGAATGACAACGCAGGCTGACAACCATGGGTGGCTGATTCTGAGGCTATATGTTTGGGCATTGTTCAGTCCCAGAGTGTATTTAGTTGTGGTTGTTGTGTTGGTTGTGTATCAGGTGGTGTCGTTGCGGCATGGCTGCCAGGACCTGACCATTGAGTGAAGATGTCAGCCAGTGGACACTGACAACAGCAGATAACAGCTTGGAGGGACAGAAAGGCAGATGAGAGGATGGACTTTGACCTTCCCCCTATCTGTTTAATCACAAACACCCCCCTCTCCCCATCACATCACATCACACACACACACCCCTTTCAAATGCTCAAAAACAACACAAGGTGATTGGCGATCCACTTGGGGTCTGAGCCCCGAGAGCTTCACATGGAGGATACAGTGGCCTGATGGGAGATCAAACTGTTGTCGTCCTTCAGAAAACAAAGCAGGATATCTGGGATCATACAGTGCCAACAATGTGAAATTTGTATAAAGAGATACATAGAGTGCTTCTGAAGAAAATATAATTATGAACACAAATTAAATGAAATAAAATGCATTAACTGTCCGAGTGACATATGAGTCACAACGTGATGTTGGGTGTCTGCAGGCAGAAAGATTTCCTCTTTCATCATTTTCAGAAATGATCGATGAAGTAGCAATAAAAACTGTGCAGACATCACATCCCTGTCCAAAGGCACTCCGATAGTTAGGGTCTGTTAGGATTCTTCACTGTCAGGCTCAGCAGTCGATCCAGGCCTTGGATCAATCTTTCTGCATGCTGTACATTCTGATTGATATGGTGATATTATTGATAATCATTATTCTTTAGACAAAGGACATTAATGGTGCCATGTGTACGTTTTGGTGACATCTGGAGGTGAAGTTCCATCTTGTATCCATCACCTCACCCTCATCCTTCTGTACGTGCAGGAGAACCTATGGTCGACTTCAGTTGTCATTAAATCTCAAAAGATGTTAAGTATGTCCACTCTGGGCTCCTGTAAAAACACGGCGGCCCCCATAGAGAGGACCCACTCCTCATGTAAATATACATTAATGGGCTCATTTTGCAGTACTGGAAAAAAAAAAAAACATTGAGGGGATTATACCTTCATAAAATAATAATTGTGAAAAATATAGAAGTGACAAAATGATGGTTTATCCATGTTGTATATGGAGTGGCAGTGGCTCAGTGGTTAGAGCGGTCACCTTTGGAAGCAAAGGTCACTGGTTCGGGTCCCACTCGGGCTCTGCTGCAGTGTCTCCGGCCCTGGCACTGATACCCTGAAAAAGGTCCTATGCATACGGGCAGAAATACCCCGTGACCCAGAACACTGGATAAGTGGTAGAAGATGACATGACATGACTTTTTGTATATCGGTAAACATATAAACAAAATGTAACAAATAAGTTGAGTGCTCCTGATAAATGGAAGTAGAACAGAAGTTTGCAAGAAGAAATCAGACTTTGCTCATGTGATGGTCACATTTTCTTTCATCAATCCTATTAATTATGCTGAATGTAACAAGCGCTGTGCTTGTTTCAGAAATAACACTTATTAGACCAACTCTGACATGGCATCACATTCAACTGACACACTCAGCAAACTGCTCACGAACTGCCGCCTCAACTGGAGGGAGCAGATCTGATGTCTTTACGTTTTTTTGCCAAATTCCTGCCAGTTATGAACATGTAATTGTGTAATGGCTGTCAGGTGGTGATAGAAAAGAGAAGGAGCACTTCGAAAACATGGCACCAATGTGCCTGTGGTTTGTAGGAAAGTCTGAACACAAGCGTGTGTCACATTACAGGAGGGAAATCAGGTGTACTCCCTTCTCTGCTTCTGTTACACTTTATTTGAAAAGCTCAAAGCTACTTCTGTAAGCAGCCAGCCAACAACTGAACAGTCAAAAATGATTTTGTTAATTCAGGAGCAAAAAGCTTGGTAATATAAATCGTATTTGTTGTCACACAGAGATTGAATCCAAGAGCGTCCAACAGGCGTGGCGTGAACCATGGGTCTCAGCGTCTGTTCGTAATGGGAGACAGTGAAGTACGTAGTGTGTGTTTAAATTCACTTTCCAACTAAATAAATGCTCATCATTATGTTGCATATTGTCAAGGCCTTACAGAGCTCACCTCAGAGTCACTGTGCAGCACCTGTGCCACACACATTCAGACTCAACACAGTGTGTGGACTGTATGGGTAACCTTAGCAGCCATTAGCACCTTCATTCTGTGCCAGCAAAACCATCAAGAGAAACTTAAGGTCATATCATTTGCTCAACGACACTTCAACATGCAGATTGGGGCAAGAATTGATATCATTATGATAACGATCACTTAAAAATATGAACATTAAGAGTTCTTGCTTGAAGTATAGGAGCTTACTTGTAGGTTGACTAGAATAATTAGTGGTGAAGACGTAGAACTATCATTTGCATCAACATTCATAGACTATCACAGTGATCAACTGTCACTGACTATTTACCTATCATTTCCATTTCCACTCTCTTCTTTCTTCTTCTGATAAAAATAATTCACCCATTAGTTCATATAAAAACAGTGTTGCTTTTGTTACAATTGGCATTTTGCACTACACTTACACTTGGACTGGAGGAGATGTCACACTCTTTTGATCCCTATGAGACATCTTCTTATTTGTGTAATTCTGTTTGTTTTTTCACTTCAGAGACCCCTTTAAGTCTTTATAAAATATAGAACAATGTTCTATTAATATATTTATCTTGAAGGCAGACTCATAGTGTACCAAAACTCAATTCAAACAATGTATGCCATTGAAACCATCTCAAAAGATGTTCAAGTCTCTCATGATAGGACACAGGTCTCACATGCCATGAACCGAGCAATCACATCCCGCCGATGTTTCCACGGTGTTTGTGTCTCCGCTGAGTTCAGTGTTGGAAACACCTCACGTCCCACTGCACTCTCACAGCGCAAGGTGTCCTGCTGAACATCCTCCATCCATCAACTTAACAGTGTAAGATCTCCAATAAAGCAGATATTAAATATTTCAATATATTCAAAGTTAAGAAGACTGATTATGATGAAGTGCATTAATATATCTGTGAATATCCCAACCTGGGAAACCTAATGCATGACACATGGTGCATGTGTGTGTGTGTGTGTGTGTGTGTGTGCGCGTGTGTAGGTGTGTCTCTGTGTTGGTGTTGATTCCTTAACGATTTACCTCAATAATGAGGTGAGAAAAGGGAAGCATTCAGTTCATTCTGTGAACTCGAATACCCCTACTCACAAAGTTGTTTTTGTTCTGGACTACTTCATGGGAGCAACACACATTGTGTGGGCATATTTGGTGCATGCAAGCATGTGTGTGCCTGTGTTTGTGCATGTGTGTGTGAGTGTGTGTGTGAGTGTATGCATGCCAAAGCAGCACTCCCCAGTGTCCCTCCCTCCACCTACACCAGCCCCTCCTCACTCCAGAGCCTCTTAATAAAGCATCAGTTAAAACGTGAATGGATCAATTAGGCAATTTATCCAGCTAATCTTTGGCAGGGCCCACCTTTTTGATGCCGCCAACCAAGTGACTGAAAACATTGTTAATGCATCCAAAAAATAAAAGGGATTGCTTCCGCCCCTCACTCCCAAATGATTTGGAATAATTTGCCTCTCATTCAGGAGATAGAAGTCAGCCGGCTCTCAGTCACTGGCAGTCGGCATCAAAGCACTTTGCCACCAACTTTCCCTCAATATTTCCTCACTGGTATCAGTTAAATGGCCATTAGGCCAATGTCTCTTGCCAACACACTCTCCATAATCACAAGGAAGGAGAGGTACTAGTTTAGAGGGACTTGTGTGACTACTATGTGTAATGTGCAAGTATATTATGTTTGTGTGTGTGTGTGTGTTGTGTTGTCTGTACAAGCTATGAGGGGGTCTTCAGGAGGAGGGTCCATAAGTGGTTCACAATGTGAAATGTGAGGTATCTTCTATCTAACATTTTTTTTCTTTGCTTGTGCAAAACTGCACAAGGTGGGAAGGTGGAAGCAGCAGGTCGCTCTTGGCACTGAGATCTTCCAACAGAAAAGAACGGCATCAATCCAAACTCCTTGCAGAACCTGTGGAAGAGGTGTCCCAGGGTTATGGCTACACTGCCACATGAGGAGACATGCCAAAAGGAAATCTAACTGTTTGGGTACTCATCAGTCGTATCGATGGGAGACTTCATCATCTTCATCATCATCATCATCAATACTCACATGCATTTCACACAAAATTGGTTTTAATTTGAAGGAAAGAAATATTCTAAAATGTATCACGGTGAATTCAAATGCAAGGTGAATCTACATTTACAAATAAGAAAGCTGATATCTGATATTAAATGATGTCTCCTCAGAATGGTGATCGATTTTTCCCACTTACATTTCATGTATTTGATTCGAACTAAAACAGACACACTATTTACTATAGAATGATCAGGGTTTTGTTAAGAGAGGTGAATTGGCTGGTGTATAGTTGGCTGCTTGGCTGTCGAGGAGGGTTTTTTGGGCCTACCAACTGAAACAGGCTCCTTCTCTTTCCCTCATGCTGCCAGTAGACACTTAACAAGCTGGCAGTAAAAAAAAGGAACGGGCCTGTTGAGCATGTGGGCCAGCATGAAGAGCTCTGGATTCAAAGTGAATGTTTTCAGACATGATTATCAAAACCGTTTGCTTGTGTGTGTGTGTGTGTGTGTGTGTGTGCATTAGTGTGTAATGAGTGCATATGTGGCCCTGGACAGCACATATGAATGCACCTGTGTTAACGCATATGCATCGTAAACTGTGTGTTTTATCAGTGCTTTTTTCTGTTGAGTGTGTCCCAGCATGAGTCCCCATGTGTACGTTTGTGTGTGAGTGTGTGTGTGTGTGTGTGTGTTGTATGTGTGTGTGTGTGCATGTGCGTGTGCGTGTGTGTCTTTCTATTCTTCAATCTGGTTAATTATAGTCAATTGTTAGCTCCAGTCATTTTGTCACTTCCTTGCCATTTCAAAGACACAGAGGTGGGGTGGGGGACAGTTGAGGGCTTTTGGTGTGTTAGTGGCAGCACTGGGGGCCCACAGGAAGAGAAACGTTACCTGTCTTCACTTTACTGCAAACATGCACACAGTCACCAGCTAAGTAGTGTGTGTGTGTGTGTGTGTGTGTGTGTGTGTGTGTGTGTGTGTGTGTTGTACATGACAAACTGTCTTAAGTGCAAGCTAAGGCTGTCACATCTCCCATCTCCCTGCTCTCTCTCCCTCCCTTCCTGCTCTGCTCACTCACCTCTTGCCACTCCCACATCATTTGCCCCAGCTGCACCTCATCTCTCATCAGCTCCTCTCCTTTACAACCCCCAGTCTCAGTCCAGTCAGTTGCCAGTTTGTTCTGTGCTTTGCCTTACTAACCAGCGTTGTCCGGTTTGCCTTCCCGTGTTCGACCCTGTCTGTTCCTGACCAGTCTCTTGTCTCTGTAACCGGTAATCTGACCCGCCTTCTGTTCACCGACCTCGATTATTGCCTGCTCCTGTTTGTTTGCTGTGAACCTCTGCTGAGCCAAGTAAAGAAGACATTCATTCCTTTTCTTGCCTCATCTGTACTGCACTTCTGTCCTGCCACACCCATAACAAAGGTACAATTTTATCAAATCAAATTGTATTTATATCGCCTGCATTTACGAATCATAGTCTCACAGGGCTTCACAGGGTGGGTAACATCCTTTGTCCTGAGACCCTCAGCAAGGGTAAGGAAAAAGTACCGGGGGTGAAAAAACATTTTAACGGGAAAAAAAAGAAAAGGTAGAAACCTTAGGGAGAGTCACAAGTGAGGGATCCACCCCCAGGATGGATGGAATCGGATGGAATATATATATATATATATATATATACACACAAAGGGTGTAACGATATATATATATACACACAAATATAAGTATAAAAGTACAACAAAAACAATACTAAATTGCTATAATCAACTAATTCTACACACTGACAACAAGCAGATTTACATGTTGTAAAAAGTGTGTTAAAGTACAAGTGTGTTAAAATGTGAGCTGGTGAATTAAAATAATCATTTGAATGGGGGTTGGGAGAAGAAAAGAATAATGATATATGTAATTCACTCTATGAATAAAATAGTTTACACCTATGGTGATAAAAACTCAGGGAACAACCATGTATGTGTCTCCTGCTAACATCAGACAGAAACGCTAGGAACAGAGTCAGTCATAAAAGTGCTGAATAAACGAACCTGTGTTTCCTGCGTCGAGCTGCTGTGATCTGGGCCCAATCTACGTCCTCTGTCCCGGCGCAGCTCTGGAGCTTCCCCGCTCTCAGGCCGACATCACCAGTGTAGCATAGCAGCTACAAAAAAACAGAAAAAATGAACGCAGATGCTGCGACGTTGCAACGATAACTCGGGTGTTGTCGGGTTGATGTTTCTAGACGTTAGTAACATTGTAAATATACTAATATAAAGAACTCGTCTCCTCTGAGTGGCTGCTGGAGGCTGTCGAGGCCGTGGGGCAGTCATTGCGTTAGGATGTTGAAGTCGCGGGGCCACCGTAGCTCAGAAAGGGGGGGCTGAACCAGAGCACTTGCAGTTAGCTGTAATACTTAAGCTTCACCACCAGATGGCACTAAAAATAGCCACACTACACCTTTAAATATTACATTAAAGGTGCTGTGTGTATTGCTGTTTAATGAGCCTATTAATTTCTATATACATGTGGATGGGGTCTGCTCTACTCAACTTCACCTCTAGATGTAATCAAATCTTACACACTGCACCTTCTAAGTCAATTCAAATACTCATGATAATAAGTGTCTGGATACTGAGTCAGATCCACTTGTGCTGAAGGATAAAGGTAGACACAAAACAGCAGACACATTTCTACATTCCAGCAGAAATGTTGCAGTATAATTGAATCAAATCAGTCGAACCAATCAGGCTAATCTGATCGTCAACTTTATGATAAAGAACAAACCTTTGTTTCCAGTTGATCTCTTTTGCATATTTTCAGTATAAAATACAGAAAAAATCTCTCACTGCACTTCCGAGAATTCAGAGAGTTAAACGTAATCAACAGCCATTGGCATTTTCCAGATCAGCTCTGAAATAATGTGATTGGCTGAAGAAAGGTGATCCTGAGATTTTAACTTTAAACACTTCATGGATAATTCTACGTTTTGACATGGACTCAATTATCAGGGTGCTGATCCCAGAGACGCTTTTAACCTGGAATGTACCACGGGGCCAGGGAAAACCACGCTCCTGAGGTAAGAAACCAAAGACAGGTAATTCAAATCATAATAGTCCCAGTTAAGATGATTATCATCGGGGCTCCAGATAAGGCAACCTCCAGCAGATTTCCACCCGTTTTAAATATTTATGGAATATGATTAGTCCGCAGGGCCAGGACCATGTTAAAAGGTTTAAGGATGACTTGCAGATCACAAGATGGAACATAAGCATCTTAAAGTGATGAGGAAATGAGTGTGAAAATGATGAGGAAAAGGAGGCTGAGGGGAGCAGAGAGGGAGTGACCAGGTCTATGTGTGTGTGTGTGTGTGTGTGTATGTGTGTGTGTGTGCGCGCAGACACAAGGCCCTGTGTCTGATATAAAACATATAGGTGCAAAGTCCAGTCCAAATCACATACACACTGTCTAATTTCTGACATTCTGAATCAATTATTTTAATTATATTGATGATGATATCAACAATATAATAACATATAATAACAACAACAACAATAGTTATGATAATTATAATAATGATAATTACAACAATAATAATAATAATAATAATACGCTGGCATTATTATCATCATATTATTATGTTAACAATGATAACAATAAAAAATAATGAGTATTAAACATTAAAAGTATGAAATAATTCATTGCCTAATCATCTAAGTGACACAAATTTGATGTCATATTTTATGAAGATTCTATACAGGCCTGTATACAGCATGTTGGAAACAGCTTCTAACAAAACAAATAGATTGAACATGCACGTCACTGTTTGTGTTTGGAGTATTTCATGTTGTCTGGTTTGTTTTGACTTCAGATGGCAAATCACCACAAAGCCACACTGACCAGGGAGGCGTGGTATCTGACTGATTCACTCACAGAGAATTTTTGAGTCATATGAATCCGACCCAGACCTGGTGTGCTATTTGCAAAGTGATCTCTACCAAAAGAGCCAGGGTGAGTATTTTAGCACCTGCTCTAAGGCTTGCCTAATCTAAGTCTTCCATCCATCCATCCCTCCGTCTATTTATTCTTTACCTCCAAGAGCTTCATGCCACTACCCCCAGTGGTCATTGGTCTGCATCTGGGCCTGATGCCCAAGGGCTCACAGGCCCGTTGAAGTCAGGCTGCAGCAACCCTGAAAACATTCCTCCCTATCAGTCACAGAAGTTGCTGCTGTGTTTTCTCTTTCCTTTGGTGAGGCAGTGAGACAACCTTTGCAGGCATTGTGGTCAGGATGGGCCACAAGTGGTCAGCCAGCAGACCACTGATGGAAGCAGAGGATCGACTGCATCATGCTGATATTGCTGGGACAGTAGCCCAGGGCAGGCTTGGCCAGAATGAGCTGGACAAAAAGCTGACCCAAAGGAACAATGAAACATGGTGCAGAGAGAGATCTAGAAGGCAAAGAAGGAAACCCTGCATGTCAAGGCCATAATCATGAAGAAGCAGGGCAGCTGGACAAGGTGGGAGGGAGTATGAGAGAGGGTCCTGACCTGGCAGGACATCTGGAGCATGGAAGGACATCTGATGAAGTTCTTGTTGTGTTCCATTTATGATGTCCTGCCTACTTCATCAAACCTTCACACATGAGGGTTGGCAGAGAGCCCCAGCGGCATGCTCTGCGGAAAGCCGACTAATCTGGAGCATGTCCTCTCAGAGGCAGACTTTAACTGTTCATTATTGCTATTGCAGAGGAGAAAACTCATTCTGTGTCTGGTGGTTTTTGTAAGCAGTGCTCTGTATCACCTGCCAGAGGGAAGGGGGGAGAAAAGGGTAAATCCAGGGTGAGTGGGGTCTCTGTTGATGTTCTCTGGACATGTACAGTTCCTGGATTGAGGGCAGGGAGGCTTCATTAATCCAGTCAGCAGTCCTCACTGTCCGCTGCAGTCCTTTCCTGTCCTGCTGTGTGGATGCTGCAAACCACACGGTGATGGAGGTGGACAGGACAGACTGGATGACCACCGTGTAGAACTGGAGCAGCAGTTGTTGAGATCGACCGTGTCTCCTCAGTTAATGCAGGAGGTACATCCTCTGCTGGTCCGTCTTCAGGATGCAGGTGATGTTCACCTCCCACTTCAGGTTGCAGCCCAATGACAGGAGTCATAGGGCTGCAATGATGCTATCCGAATAAGCAGAAGAGGATGGATGGGCTCATTGAAGGGTAATGGAAATAATAATATATTTAGGTGATGATTCATGAAAATGTCAGTGTATAATTGTTTTGTAATATATTTAGAAGTGACAAAAATGACCAAAATCGTACACACCTTTTAATGACAATAAATGTGACCATGGTGGTCAAAGGAGCTGGTGGAGGTGTAGTGATGACTGATTAAGTTCAACATAAGGTATGATTAGTGATGATATCATCCCTAAACCACTGTTTGTTTAAGGGATGGTCACCACCACCAAACGGAAAAGCAGCTAAACCAGTCGAGGTCTCACACCAATGCAGAAGTCTCTCAGCCACAAGTGACAAGCATTTTCAAGGAGAAGACTGTGAAAGAGGGGAAGTGGAGACATATTCGAGAACTTCTCAGACATCACCTGACACCAAATGACACTTGCTTACTTTTTTTATGAATGTTCCTTCATAGTAAGCATTGTAAGAATAATTACCTTGACTTGGGTCCAAGCTTCATCTTAATTTCAGTTAAACATTTATTTGCTTAATTGAATGATATACTAAAGGAAACATTAATAATGTATTTGATCATATGATTGTGCAAAAAGATTTAGGAGAATCACTGTCTCTCTCTCTCTCACACACACAGGGTCTCGGATTCCAGATGGATTATATTTCATTCAGACCTGCCACATGCCATCTGAGGCAAGTGATATCCTACTGCTTTCTGGAAAAACGTGTGTCACAGTCATCTGTGTTCTGACAGGAGAATCTTTAGAGTGCTCAGGTTCGAGGTAATATGTGTACATGCTAATTCTCTTGCATTGATCAAGAGTGGATGGGCCACATCTGTGTCCGCTTAAAAAAACATATACACACACAGTCAGTTTACACCTATTATACTCTATACTCTGCCTTTTCTAAGCCGTGTGTCCAGATGGCGAGGCGTCTTGCAGTCATAATGCTGTGCTAATCCCTCCTGCACATGGTGCCCTCACTCCAGTAAACACTCTTCCCATTGTTCCCACGGCTTCCTTCACAACCCCAGCCCCAACCGCACCTCAATCTCTTGGCCTGCAGAGCTGTACAGGTCACATTGTACATGTAAGTAAATTACATATTGACATTTTCATGAATTTGTAATCACCTAGGATATTAAAAAGTTGACTTGTCTTCACTTAATTTTTGGTCGTTTAGAGAAGTTGCTCCACTTAAAAGTACAATCTGTACTGGATCTTACACTGTTTGTAGAATTCCTGATCTATCATGACCTTCAAATAGTCCATGGGGTGTTGTTTATCAGTCTGCTGGAAGACATTCTTGTCAGCTTGATGCAAGGAAAAAAAAAACCCACAACTTTGAGCACACGGAAAGTATTTTGTCCACAAATATTTCTGCACAAACTATGCTGAGCATGTCATCAGTTTATTTACAATGGCTCAAAGACATGGCAGTGCGGGTCTAATTAAAAATGTGAAAGGGTTAGCTGCCTGTCGCGCGTTGCCAGCTCTTGGCAGCTCTCCTGTCAAGCAGCCAGCTGTTTAGTCCTGTCCTATATTATTGCCAGACCCACCACCAGGCACTGTGGAATTGGCAGGGCTGGGTGAAAAGCTATTGTGTTCAGCCACCAAAGGAGAAGGGCTGGGGATAGGGGTGGAAGACAAAGTATTCCTCTTTCAAGTTCCTATTGCAAGGACGGCCGCTGTGAAGACAATAAACGTATATCTCAAATTATGCAGATCAAAGCATGTACATTGTGACACCAGAATAAGCAATTAGCATAGCCATGAATGTTTGTAATAATACCTTTCTACAACTTGGAACAGCTTTAAACGTTTTATTTCATTGTTTAGACCAGTGGGCTTCAATGTTTTTCAGGCCCAGGACCCCCAAACTGCTGGAGAGATGGAGCAGAGACACCCTACTATATATATTGTGTAAAATTGTGCTTCATATTAAACTGGGCTGGGTGCCATGTATAAACATACCTTGTTATTGTGCATTCAATACTAAGCTATTCAAATAATACACAGGTTCATTAATTGACATTTTTATTTTGATCAAGGTACAGTGATGTCACTGTCTTTTATAAATATAACTTATTAACTGATACCACTGCCAATATCATTGTCTGTCAATTGCATGATAATCATGGATATAAGCTATTCAAATTGAGCTATTTATTTTAAACAATATCGTTGAAATGATAAGTGATGGCCTGTTAGAGCTATTTCATTAAAATATTTGACAGATTCATGTTTTAATTTGAAACGTAGGGACAGTGAATCCTTTGGCCATCTGTGGATGACACGCATACTCCCACATTAGTCAGATGTGGGATGATGAGTAGCACACAACTTATCTACCCTTGGACAGATGGAGTGTCATATCAGCTTCAGGCTGCAGTCCTCACCTGTATTTGTTTTTCATCTAGATGAGTGAAGAAAATCCACTTTCACAAAAGGTATATATTTGCAAAGGGCAAAAGGCTCATCATGAGCCGAAAAAAATGTTGCGGCCCCCTGAGGTGCCTCTGCAGACACCCTAGAGGTCGCAGACCCCCGTTGAAGACTTCTGGTTTGGACGAAAATCTACCGCTGGCAAGACAGCAGGTTGTGCACTAAGCAAGACATTATGAGGACAATGATCCTCATCAAAGACGTCTAGTTTTGTTGTGGCTATTCCCTGGTTGTAATTACCTGAGCATTGTGGTGTTGGCTTTGAAGCACCACTGACTCATCCGTAACCCCCCCCCCCCCCCCAAAAAAAAAACAAAAAAACAAACAAAAACACAACAATGACACAAAACGAACAAAGGGAACGGTGTAAATTGTCTTTAAATAATGGATTCAGCAAAGTAAACTCACCAAAATCAAATGTTCGTGACAAAGGTACTCTCAAACGATCATCCTGTTGCCATATTTTAACAATGATTAGAAATAAGAAAAGATGTGATGATTATATTGCATAACATAATGCAGTCTATGTGCTTCAAAAAGGACTATATATGAGAAGATATATCTGATCTCATGAGCATTTAAACTTTACACCATAATATACTATTGATGATTTAATATTACAAATGGTAATATACCTTAGAATAATTTCTGAACACTAGCCATCGGGTTATCTGTTATTTTTTGTCAACACATAATACAACACTTAATCCACAGTCAAAACAATTACATCTGCAGGGAAGCATGTCAGAACATGAACGCAAACTTCTAAATCAAGTTTCACTACTCACTGTATTGATCCCTCAAATTCTATATCACATTTACTGCACAGAAAATATGGGGACATTTAATCAGAAAACAATGTAAGTAAAATGTAAAGATGTGGTCAAAAATGTAAATTGGTGTAAACATGCAACGCAAAACAATGGTGACTAATGAAATGTAAAACGGTGGTTTGAAACAGATATGGGATGAACCAACAATTTACTCCTGACTTTTAAAATATTTTTTATAGATTTATTTGTTATTTTATATGAAGGATACATTATTTAAACTATATCACAAAAGTAAAACACAGAATAATCAAATTAGAACAGGCGAAGGTATACAGTAGATCAGGGGTCACCAACCTTTTTGGAGCCGCGGAGACATTTCAAGGTACTGAGAAACCCGAAGCGCACCAGTTTGAGACACACTTCTAAAACAACTTTATATTTTGTATTTGTCCCAATGTTTCAGTATAAATAAACATTAAAGGTGTGCAGTGTGTACGATTTAGTGATATCTAGAGGTGAAATTGCATTTTGAATCCATCACCTCACACTTACCCTTCTGAGCAGCAGGAGAACCTAGGGTGACTTCAGTTGTCATTAAAACTCAGAAGATGTCCAGTATGTCCACTCTGGGCTACTGTTAAAAGATTGTGGCCCCTGTAGAGAGGACCCACTCCTCATGTAAACAATAATGGGATTATTTAACGGTAATGGGAATTTTAATGAATTTATAATCACACAAAAAAATCCATCTTTAATTGTTTGGTAATGTTTTAGTAATATTTGTAATACATTTGAAACATGACTGAACTCTTACACACTAATAATTAATTAATTAATGAGGGAGTCTGTGCATCAGTGAGGCCTGTTCTCTTCTCCCCTTTTTAAACAAACTAAAACACCTCTGTTATTCATCTTATTTACATGTCGACATGTTGTTTCTGTTTCTCCATTTCTCCTGCGCTCTCTGTTTCCACAGCAGAGTCCTGACGCGCACATATACAGACAAGAGTGCGCTCGTTCATGTGAACGCTCCCACCAGCGCACAGGGAGCACGCATCAGAAAATTGTTCAATTTTAATAACGTCCAGTGTTTCCTAAACCATTCTATTCTTTTCCCCTACAATGACTGCACCCCGCCCCCTGGAGGATCAAGTTATACACATTTAATACATTTTCTATACAGCGCCACGTCACAACAGACGTAATTTAAAGTTACCTTTCATATAGAACGGGTCTACGCCTTGATCTTTTATTAAACAAAGTAAAACACTTAGGTTATTTATCTCATTTACACGTCTCTAGTCTGTCGCAGTTTCATTTCCCCTCTCTCGCTCTCTGGATCACACAGCGTGCACACACACACACACACACACACACACACACACACACACACACACAGCGAGAGAGAGAGAGCAAGCAAGAGAGTCATGAGCGCGCACACAGAAAGCTCTTCAGAAAATGATGAAGTTCTGTTCTGATAAAGACTGTTGATTCAGTGTTTGTTCCGGTGTCCCCCTCTGAACGCCCAGAGGGGCGGGGGAGCAGTAAATAAGAATTTAGGCAGAGCTCATTGGTGACTAGTGCTATTTTTGGAACTGGCCCGCGGGCGCCTCAGGTGGTCCCTGCGGGCGACCTGGTGCCTGCGGACAACGCGTTGGTGACCCCTGCAGTAGATAAACCAGATAAACTTGTGGTCAAAACTAACAGGCTCGGTGCATGGAAAACTAACGAACAGGCAATGGTAAGAGGGAACAACAAGTAAACGAGTAATCAAAGAACAAAACCAGCTTGAAGAGAAGTGAGGGAAGAACGCTGAGTACGTATTGAGACGATCTGGCAAAGTGTGTGTTTGGTCACAGCTTCAGTACATGGAAGAGGGGCCAGAGAAGACAAGCCACAAGTCGAGGTAATGTGTCGACTGGATAGTTATGATTGACAGGACCAAACACACAGTAGACAGAGGGAGTGAACAGAGGAGAACATAAAAACACAACTCGGATATTACTTCTGGGTCCTAGGACAAAAAAGGAAATCAAATGGGTCAGCATATTTGCTCTTTGATTGCGCTGATGTCTTAGATAGATAGATAGATAGATAGATAGATACTTATATCTCACAGAGAAATTCACAATTCCAGCAGCTTAAAGATGGAAACATAGGGGCATTCAAGGTTCAGAAAAAATAGAAAATAAAGTGCTAAAATATATTATGAAGTGGAAACTGTCTTCACATTTTCCCCCTTTTCATTTGTGAATTCATAATTTCTGGAAAGAACAAAGGCCAGGATGCATCTCACATAGTGCCATGCAGGCACTTCAAATCTTTCTAATGCCGCTATTGTCACCTTCGAGCAAGCTGCTTTGTTTTTGTCCTCCTCTCCTTCAAATAGGGCTTTGGAGTCTTGAATTTTGTCACTGAACAAAAAAGGAAAAGGGGGAAGCTACAAATAAAATGATACTAAGACAACAGCAAGAGACAACAAGAGCGAACCCCACCCCACCCAGCAAAGCCCCACCCCCCCCCTTTTCATCTCTGGTTGCTGCTTTTGCTCCTTCCACTGTTCAAGATAACTGACGAAGAAGGATTCCAACCTTATCTCCCTTGTTTTCCTTTTGTTTTGCTCAGGAGACATTTTCTCTCCCTCCTCCTGTTCTCTTCTTATTCTCCCTCCCTGTTCTGTCTTATCCTCTTGTTGTAATTGCTGTTTATTTATTGTTAAGTGTGTAGAAACTATGGAGTGCTGAATCTGCCATTACAAATTCCTTGTATGTGGGAACAAATTCTTGGCAAAAAAAACAGATTCTGATTCATAGGCCAAAAGCTCATAATAATTTCAAAAATCCTTTAAAAATAAGAGTTGTGTATTATGATAAACATGTCACAGGGTGAATATCTACACAGCTTTTGTGCATACTCTCAAGCTCTCTCTCTCTTGCTCTCATATGCACACACACACACACACACACACACACACACACACACACACACACACATCATCATATGTTGACTTGTCTTTTGACCACAAGGTCGGGGGTTCAATTCCTGCCTCCCCCAATTCCGTGTGCCGAAGTGTCCTTGGGCAAGACACTGGAACCCACATTGTCCCATGTACCCATTGATACAAAGTGCTGCAAATAGAACACTGTTTAAATGTTAGTCTGACTGAGTAAATGTCAACTGTACTGTAAAGTGCGTTGAGATGTCTTCAAGACTTGATAGAAGCATGATGTAAATACAGACCATTTACCGAAAGATGATAGACACAAGCATGTCTACTGTATAGACTGTATATATGTACTGCCTCTGAAGCAGTATAGGCTGGGACATCTTAGATTTGCAGTGTCGACATTTACAGGCAAGTATCCATTGTTGCCATAGCTTATAGTCAAAACTAGATCAGGAGAGTCCCGAGCTGGATAGTCTGGGGGGGGATTTCCCATCATGCACTTAGAATGGGCGCATAGACTAAGTACTCTTCCTTCACCCCCTTTCCCTCTCATCACTCTATCCTCAATTTATTATCTCTGCCACAAACCCTGTCCCTCCTGCTACATTTAACCCATAAAAGCACATGCCCCACATATTAGTGCACTCTATTGTTTTCCATTTATGCTGCTGTTGGTGAACGGGACAAAGCCAAGATGGTGACGAGGACACTGGCATCCCAGAGTCTCGAGCCATGACAGATCTGGCAGTGGGTCCTGGGCATGCGGATAAACCATGATGAACCCAGAGATCAAGATGGACTAAACCATGATGGACTTAAACGTTTACATTTATAACGTGTGTACTGTGAATGCATGCTTATTATGATAGTTGGATTATAGTAGTGTTAATAATTAAGTGATGTTGTAAGATAACTATTGCTTTGTTAATAAACCCTGTTGTAATTTTAACATGCCATAGTCTGTGCTTATTGTGATTATATTTATAACAGCTGGAACTTCCACAGTCAGTGCTCAATTTTCACCTTTCTAAACTATTTGAGACTGTAATTGTAGCTATCAATTTGGTTATAACCTTAGGCCACCACCTCAGGCCACCACCCTGGTAAACATTTTAACATATAACTGATCCCTGATGGTAATTGATATATTTTAGCTGGTGCCTGATTTAAGTTGATTCCTAACATCATGGCGCCACGTGTGAGGCTGATATAAGTTGATTCCCAACATGTTTATCGTAACTTTGTGGCATTCTTTGCGGGCAGCAAAGTAAGAATTTCAGTGTACAGGGAAACACTGCTTCCTTACTGTACACATGACAATAAACACTTTGATCTTGAACTTGAACTTCAAGCTGGTTCAGTTTCATTGCACACTGCTTGTCAAGAGTGTCACATTTCTTTCACTTCACTTGTCACACATGTCAAAATCTCCCCAGCACAACCTCAAACTTTCATGCTTGTCATCTGTCCCATGTGCATAACACATCACCATGGAAACAATACAATATTGCACCAAAAATATGACCATCATCACGAACAGCAATGATGCTGTTTACTAATTATTTCTGGGAATGCCATGTTTCTATTTGTGCATAACAACATATAAAAAAAAAACAGCTCATATTTATTCAGTTAATTGTTCGGCATCAGAGAGGGCCACCATAATAATACGTATTAGTATTGATTAAGCCCCGCCTAGCTGATGTGGAATGTGGTGCCTGGAGGCACTGTCAGGTACCTGGCTATGGCATAGATCTGCCCATCTCAGCAGAATGATGTCAGGGCAGGAAGTTCCTCGGAGAAGTTGGAGATTCCGGTGTTCAGCTCGTTGCAGCGGTGCTGGGTTTGAGGTAAATGAAAGGTGGAGGTTGCCAGCTCACTCCCCTGCTGTGACACTCAGCAGATGTCTTTGAGATCTTCTTTGGGTCAGGTTGGACCTGTGTTTGCAAGGCAGGCATCCACTGTGCTTTGTTGATTACCAAAGATGTAAAACTGATGGGAACAGTATGAAATCTCCCTTGACTTGCACATCTCGGGTCAGAAGATCATGTGAGTGGCTTGCTATGTTGGCCTGAATCTGGCCTAAAGACTGGTTTCCGCAATTAGATTCTTGCTAGTCCCTGCATCTATGCATTTAGGAGCTCCAGATGATTGTAGAGTCCAATGACAGTCTAAGCCACGGATGGGCAACTATCACTCCGGGGGGGGGGGTATTGGAGCAAGAAACCCTGATTACTGGGGGGGGGGGGGGAGAGAGAGAGAGAGAGAGAGAGAGAGAGAGAGAGAGAGAGAGAGAGCGAGAGAGCGCACCATGTACTTTTATCATTAGGTGTGTGTGTGTGTGTGTGTCACCACACAATCACTCTCTCTCTCTCCCACACACACAAAAGCCCTGCCCCCTGTACACAGCTCAGAGATGATGGCTATTTTAGAAAAGCTCTGAATGTTTAAAGGTGCAGTGTGTACGATTTGGTGTCCTCTAGAGTTGAGGTTGCATGTTGTATCCATCACCTCACCCTTACTCTTCTGAAGATGCAGGAGAACCTATGGTCGACTTCAGTTGTTATTAAAACTCTAAAGATGTTTACTCTGGGCTACTGTAAAAACATGGCGGCCCCCGTAGAGGGGACCCGCTCCTCATGTAAACATACATTAAAGGGCTCATTTAAAGGCAATGAAAAAAATCATACATTTAGGTGATTATAAATTCATGAAAATGTCAGTGTGTAATTGTTTTGGGAATTTTTCAGAAGTGGCAAAAATTGACCAAAATATTACACACTGCACCTTTAATACTTGCTGACTCATCTCTCTCTATCCCTTAGTCATAGACAAACACTGTTCCAGTAAATCTGCAGGAACAACATATGTTTGGTCTCAGAGCTTCCGGAACACGACCTGCTGCGGCAGCACAGACAGGAAGTGATGTCGTGATCCCTCAGGAACCTGCAGGTACGCTCCAGGATGCATGGCTGCCAGCCCAGGACCGTCCACTCTTTCTGTTGGTTTGCAAATTAAAGGGCAGTTGCCACAAGAATTTGGAAACACTCTGCAAACACCTGCACACGGAGGCCTGAAGAACAAAGACCCATGAGGTCTCTCTCTCTCTCTCTCTCACAGAGTTAATTGCTCTGCACTGAGTCGAAGGCCTCAGAGTCCGGCTGCACAATACCAGCTCTGTGGAGGCCACAATGGCGCCGCTCTCAGAGTCAGAAGTTGCGGAAGCGGCAGAATCAGGGAGTGGAGAGCTGTTGAGAGCTCAGGAGCGAGTGCCCCGAGGATGTAATCATGCAGAATGTACCCCACCAACCAACTACCCCACCACCCCAGCCGCTGCTGCCCCCCGAGGAGGTGATTGGTGGATAAAGGGATTGAGTGCATGTGTTCGGTCAAAGGTCTGAAAGGTGCCGATCCACCTCATGTAGATCTATGATTTTTATCAACAATTTACACCGAGGAGCCAATCGCGTGTCCATTGATGTATTATTATGTATCATAGATTCAGTCGGCATGTGTTTAAAGGTGCAGTATGTAAGATTCAGGTGAAATCATTTTCATTTCTATTGGCCGAAATGAAATTCCAAATAATAAGACTGAGTTTCACCCTCACTCTGTCATGTTTCACTGGTTGTACATTTTAAAAATAATTTAATGTGGATGGTGCAGCTCTTCGTGTTGGTGGGCAGTGTTAGAGCTCCCTCTGCTGGATTCAAAAGGAGCTGAGGGAAGAATTGGGGACAGCTGAACGATACATGGTTTTCATGCTGTTTCTTATTTATGATTTAAATTCAGGTAATTCACTAATACTAGCTCTTTTGTGTTTGTTTCTTTTTAGGCTTTGTATTACTTTTTATTGATTTGGCTCGTGTTGCTTTTATATTTTGTCTTTATGTAAAGCACTTTGAATTTCCTTGTGTTTGAAATGTGTTAAAATGAATAGTTATCTTTATTACCGTTTGAAAATCTATTGACTATGTGACAATGTAACAAAAACCATAATGTGATAAAAATGAATGAGTCGACACAGCTCCACACGGGGGCTCTGTAGGCTACAAATGTTGTTTTTATTATTACTTTAAATAATGTCTAAATAAAGGGACTAAAGACATGCTCATGTGACTTTATCAAAAATATGGTGTTGGTGACGTCTGCAGCAGAAATCTATCCAGGGAGGAGGCGCGCGTCACGGGGTGAGACGGGGGGAGGAGTCCTTTGAAATACGTCTCACCATCACCACGGACGGTGTCTGTTATTGTTGTTGTTGTTGTTGTTGGGGAGGGGGCAGTGATATTTTTTTGTTTTTAACCAACCAGATGTCACATTCAGAGAAAAAGAAAATGTCATAGTTGTCATAGTATATAAAAACCAAAAAACCTGGATACATGTCTACTTACTCCGTGTGTTTACTACAGAAATTAAAAAGGCAAAGACAAAAAGGAACACACAAAGGGGGGAAACAGCTATCGAGATAAATCAACTCCCTTTGGTAAAAACTGTAATAAATGGTCTTGCATTTGTCTTTTTTCATTTACATACTAACTTTAGCTGTTCATCACTAAAGTCCACAGTAACCTTGGAAAGTTTTACTAGCACAACAACACAGATCTGTCATAAAAAGTCTGAGACTATATACAAAGTATTTACAACGTGAGCGGCACGTGGACAGTCTTCCTAAATGTGTGTGTGTGTGTGTGTGTGTGTATGTACGAGCTGGTGTGTTGGCAGAGGGCGTTTTTAAAAGGTTGACGCCCAGGGCGGCGAGGATGATTTGTGTTAATAGAACTATATATAATATATATACACAACACATACACTGGAATACATGTCAGGATCTGACATTCACAAACTATACAAGTTTACAGGCTGAGACCAAACAAACTGAGCTGTGAGCCTGCTTCTCTCTTCTCCTCTTCTCTTTACATCTGATGCATCAGTGCATTCTGAACCTGAACCTGACGTCACTGTTTGTTTCTCAGGCACAGATTCAAATAATGCTGCCATGTGACAGGAAGAGGACACACTCCCCCCCGTTCCTCTCATCCTTGGATAAATCATTGATTTGGCCGTGACACAGGAACGTCCGAACCAGATCAGACTCTCTACGCGAGTCTCCTCCAAACCTCCGATCAATGGGAACAGAACTATTTTGAAAGATTTGGTAATAAGTGCACTTGTCCGCCATTTTGTTTAGTAGAATAACACTTAAAGAAAGTCCCTGTGATTGATTTAGTGGAGCTCTCACTCACATGGCTTCCGACAAACAGCTGCATCACAGATAAAGTAGAAAAAGCACCACTCGCTCTCGCTCTCTCTCAGGCTCGTTCGCGCCGGGTGGGGTCGGGGGGGTGGGGACGGGGGACTCGGTTGGAGACGTGGCTGTTAAGTGCTGGTAGGAGCTCAGGTCTGTGACGGGAACATGACATTTCCTAAGTTTTGGCACCAAAGGCCCTGTGGAAAAAACGGGCCCAGCTAAAAACGCTGGTAAAATCAGTCATCCTGCCGCCCCGGGTGCAACGGACACGGTCGCTAGCTTAATGTGCTCCCATGTCGGCCGTAAAAACATGTGAATAGGCCCCTCCCTCTACTCCTGACCTGTTTGAATCCAGTCTCTGTCTCTCTCCCTCTCCCTCTCTCTCTAAGCATGACTCTGCGGTTACGGTGTCTTGCTGACTGTGCCGTACTTGACGCGATACTTGTTGATGTTGACGAAGTGGACGACCTCCGGGTGGCGGCTGGTGGTGCACGGTAGGAGGCCGTCGCGCCCTTCGCCCATCAGCCACTTGTTGGTGTCGGCGCTCATGTCGCGGGTGACGTGCTCCTTGGCCCACGTGTCCACCCAGGCCTGGAAGCGCCGGTGCAGCCGCGTGCTGACTCGCTCGTGCGACTGGGGAGGAACACGCGGGGTTGGTTATGGAGCTGGAGGAGCAGACGGGAAGCGACCGTCACGGCGGAGCAAGAACCTACCTGGTGAGCTCGCAGCAGAGCCGTGCGGCGGTACATGTAGTCCTCAGACTTGAAGACGTACACCATCTTGTAGGAGTTGAGTTTGAACATGCACTCCATCTTCTCCTTCTCCAGGGATTTCTTTCCCCCCTCTCCCGCCTCCTTGTCCAGCTGCTCCCGCCCCTTCTGGTACTTCCTGATGCGCCTCAGGTTCCTGGAGACAAGCACAGAGACGACTCATGAGATCCCCCACATCCTGAAAATGACGTTTTGGGAAGATGCGTCACATGAGCAGACGCACCTGGGAAGAAACACTGGCTTCTGAGCGAGGTGCTCTCTCAGCTCTGGTGTGGTGGTGTCCGGGTTTAAGTAACGGCCAACATAATCTGACCAGCGCTGAACGTACAGGGCAAGAGGAAGCGATGAGATGATTGACAAATTGTGCAGAGCTCAAGCCCCGCCCTCACAGAAATCCTCTGATTGGACTTCTTACCTCAGCCTCCATGGGCTCATCTGAGTTCTCCTCCTCTGTGTCCAGCAGCTCCACGGTGAGCTGCACCTGCGCCCGGCTCCTCACAAACACCACCTGAGGATCACACACACACACACACACAGCGAGAGCCAGGAGAAGTTAAAGAGGAGAAACGCCAGGATTCCGCAAATAGTTGGGAGGGTTCAAATCCCACAGCTGCAGGGTTTGGGGCTAAAAACAGAAACAAATCTCGATGTGGGCTTCTACCAATCATACCCTGTGGTTTCTAGCTCTCCCATCCACGATGTTTGAATTCTAAAATTCTATATAATTCTGTTGATTCACACAGGCGGGCATCGAAAATAAAATCATCATGATGTACCAACACCATGCTTACATGGTGCGACCATGGGTTCTCCAGTAGATCTTCGGTAAACAACACCTCCTCTCCCACGATCACATGACTTTACCTTGAAGCAGTTCTCGTCAGACATGAGCTGCTCTGCCTTCCTCTGGTACATGGCCTCTGCAGAGCTCCTGGACGACTGACTGGACACGGTTCCTCCACAGGCGGCGTTGGAGCTCTCGGCCAGGTACAGGTCCGTGACCTGGACGCAGATCTCGTCGCTCACGATGTGTTGAAGCTGGAGGAGGAAAAACTCTGGTGTCAGACGGGGGGGAGACAAACACAGACACAGGCACCGACGGGTGCAGCGACGCGCCTCACCTGCCGCACGATGCTCTGGATGAGCTTGTCCATGGTGAAGGCGGTGAAGGCGTGGATGGTGAACATTTCCCTCAGAGTGTCCTCGTACTGAGACGCCTCCATGTTTCCGTCCAGCAGGTTTCGAACCATCTCCAGGAAGGCCGAGTAGTAATCCTCCACCTCGATGTCCACTGGAGACGAGACACACACAATCAAATATCTGCTGCTTTTCCTCTTTGGGTTTAATCCTCGTTCACTCAGGGGTCACATGACTCAGCGGGAAACGCGGGATTCTAAATGTCTCGGGGGGGGGGGGGGGGAATGGATGACGTCAAGCGTCGCTCACGAGGGGGGGGCGGTCATTTGGGTGTCAAACACATACAAGTGGATAAACTGTGTGTAACAGTGTGTGAAGGTTTGTGGTAGTGGGTCATATGTTAAGGACTTTGTAAAGCCCAGATTTGACTAAAGCTGCTTTCATACATCTAGTCCTGGGACTTTCTGGATTATCTGAGGAGGAGGAGGAGGAGGCGGAGCCAGAGTTTGAACCTCTGGACTTTCTCCAACTGGACCTTCAGTTACATTTCTGCAGAAAGTTCAGACCAGGTCCACAAGCATTTACTCATTTACTCGGGATTTTGAAAAACCATGAGCGTTTTCCCCACTGAAACCATCAAATCTTTCCCTCGACCCCAAACTTAGCATATGGGGGGGGGGGGGGGGTTGAACCTTTCAGATCGAGGGGCGGGGCTTCTGGCCAGTGTGGCTGCTAACTTGTTTGCATCATGCATGTATGGACAGGAAACTACAGTGAGTCTAAACCCAACAATGTGGAGATGCCCACGGGACGAGCCTGAAAATGTGTTGGCGAGGGCTATTACTCACTGGGCTCCTTCAGTCTGAGCTGGACGGCCGGATTGTCGTTCTTCTCCTTCTTCAGTCCCAGGACCTCCCTCTCCCAGTCTCGCTCCCTCGCCTCCTCCTCGATCTGCCGCTCCGCCTGCTGGTACAACCTCAGGAGGCGCGAGCACAGCGTCTGGTGCAGCCGCAGGAAGATGTACCAGTTGTTGTTGACGTAGAAGAGGTTGTAGGCGTCGTCGAGGTCGCGCAGCTTCTGCGCCGCCGTGTTGCTGAACAGCAGCTTGGACTTGGACGGGCTCCCGCCGCCGCTGGGGACGCCGTTATGCTTTTTGGAGGCTCCGTCTTCCAGCTCCATCTCCTCCTCCTCCTCCTCCTCCTCCACGTCAGAGAGCTCGCCGCGCTGGGAGAACAGCAGGTCTGGGATGAAGTGGTAGATGATCTGTTTGATCTTGTACTTGTCCTCCTTCTGAATGCTGGTCTGCCGCTTGACGTGGTGGATGATGAGCGCCGCCGCGTCCTCCAGGATCTGACTGTCCTTGTAGGACAGCGTCAGGTGCGGACCGCTGGGGGCGGCGGAGTTCTCCTCGGAGGCCTGCTCCTGGCGCTGCAGAGCAAACAACACAATCATCGTTATGACTCTGTCGATAAGGCCGAAGCTGGCGTGAGCCGCTCGCCGCTCTTTGTTCGTCACCTCGTCATAAATGCTCTCGATCTCGTTCAGCAGCGACTTGGAGCGAAGCACTTTGGTGTCGTTCTGTTTGAAGTTGATTCCTTGATGGTCGAGCGACTTGAGGTAATACTTCTCGTTCTGCTCCCTCCAGATCTTGTTGAAACCTCGCTGGGCTTCCCTCCACTCCTCCTCCTTTGTCTTTAACCTGACGAGGACAGAGATCTTTCATGAAGAGGAGACTCTGACCAGACGGCGTCCTTTGGTGTTCTACACTCACCTCTTCAACACGATGGGGACGGACGCCGCCGGGTTCTTCTTCAGGCCATCGATGATGTCGGCGGCTTTGTCCCCGTATATCCTCTGGATGGCTTTGCGGTGCACGACCTCAGAGGAGCCGCCGAGCGTGTTGTCCAGGCGGAACTTGGCCTGCTCCTCGGCGGACATGCGGGACAACTTCCTCTGAACCGTCTCCAGCACCCTGATGGTGGCCAGGTTGGTTTCCAGCACCACGTCCAACTGAAAGGAGGAAAACAAGGGTTTCTTTTGTCTTCAATGACAGAATAGTCAGCATGAGATAACTGGAGAACACACGAGAATTAGAGAAGACAGCAAAGGTTCCCAGTTTAAGCTTCTACAGAGGAGCAGTAAATATTCTTCCTCACCTCGAAGCGCTCGTCCTCACACCTGTAGATATGCTCTTCGTACTGAGTCTTCTTGGAGCTGACGAAGGTGGAGTCCTCAGACCAGGAGGGGAAAGAGACCCAGGTGTCATTCAAGACCTGGAAACAAAAGAAACACACACACATGCTCAGTGTTCAGAGAAGTGACCTACCGGTGAACACGGACACTGAGATGTTTCCTCCTCACCTCTTTACAAAGTGGAGTTCTCCCGGTGCACTTGGGCTGCTGGTAGCTTTTGGGCAGAGCTCTGTAACTGGAGCCCAGCCTCTTACAGGAAGCATAGTCGATCTCCATGGCGATGCCCTCGGTGGCGCGCTCCTTGGGGTACGTTTCGATGTGGGACATTTCCCGATACCCCAGGAAGTTCTTAAACCAGTTGAACAGCTCCGGGAACTTCCTGTATGCCAGAGAGATGCCATGTATAAATGAAGTAAACACCGTTTATAGAGTGAAAAGACTTTCTATAGACATGTAATATGCTAATGAGGACGACTAACCCTAAAAAGGGCAGCACCAGCTGCACCAGCTCAGCCCTGGAGATCACCTCCTGATTGAAGATGACCAGACAACGCAGGAAGTTGTAGTAAGCCTCGGTGCTTCGCAAGGCTTTACGCACCTGAGAGGAAAAAACACATTCATGTCAAAGCTTCGAATTTTAAATTAACTTCATTCAAACATATTCAAGAGCGAAATATTCAAACGACCTTCTCGAAGAACAGAGATTCTGTGCCGACTCCATGCTTGTTGGCTTCTGAGGAATCTTTCAAATTCAGTAACTTGGGCTTCTTCTGCAGCATCACCCGAACACAAAGAAACAACAAAGGTATAATAATTACAAAACAATGTTACAGACGTAGATGATAAAAAAAAACACGTGAGCACAGGAGAGTTCTTCTTCGCACCTTGACGGGCGGCGTGGTCCCTGGGGTCGGGTGTCGACGGATCTGGCAGCCGTTCTGATTGGGCCTCTGTTTGTTGTTGAGCTGCAGCTTCTTGGCTGTGCCACCGTGATCGTTCCTGACTGACTCCGCCTTCTCTGCCGTGGTCTTATTCAGCAGCTGCAGGGGAGAGGAGGACGTGGTTAAGACCCGAGGAACATGATCAGAATCTTTGAACACAGAAGGCGTCAGGTCTGCTTACCACTGAGCTGTTGGCATCAGGGAGGAACTGTCCAAACTCTGACAGCAGGTCCTCCTGGTTCTTGAAGAGCCGGGCCACCTGAGCGTACACTTCCTGCTCCGTCAGAGCCGGAGTATAGTTCCCTCCCGCCTCCTTTGCATTACGCTGCTCCTTCTGCAGAGGATGAGCACAACGATAATCTGGTGTGAGTGAAGCAGCATTCTGAAACGTTACCTTTTACAACGATCGAGCAAACATGGGAGTGAGATGAGATCTTATCTTATCACCTGGTACGTGTGCAGAATCTCCAGGAAGGCTTTGTAGATGTCGGGCTGGCCCTGAAAGCGGTTCTTGATCTTGTTGACGTAGTTGATGGCATGGTTGAACTCCACCGGCTGATTGTTCTGCGTGGGCGGACCGGTGGGGGTCCCGCTGAGAGGTGGGTGGAGCTGCATGGGCGGGGAGCGTGGGGAGGTGTAGGCGGGGATGGACGGATTGCTCTGGCTGCTCGGGGTCAAAGCCTGAGGCTGGAGAGGCTGGAAGACGAGAAGAGGATTAGATCAGGGGGTGTCGCTTTGAAGACATGAACCACACGTCTTACTTTGCTTTGTGCTCACCCACCTTGCTCATCTTGGCAGGTGTGGGCTGTGTGAGGGGGGGCGGGGCTGTAGTGGTTGGTGCAGACGGGGGCGGGGCTTGGTGTTGGGTGTTTGCTCCCGTTAAGGGGATGTTCTGGACTGAAATGCCATGCGGCGTGATGTGGTGAATCTGACTCGGCGTGGTCACGTTCACCAAGTCGTTGGTCTGGACCTCGATCTTGTAGCCCGGCGGCAGGAAGGTGTTGAAACCCATGATGAGGTCAGGGTGACCTTTAAACAGCTGTGATACTCTGCTGATGACCCCCGGAGTGTCAATACTGAACAGAGACAAAACACACAGTCTTTTTAAATCCACTCCAGCTCTTACACAAGAGGTGACTCTGAGGGGTTTTCTGACTTTTAAAATGTATTACTCTGCACCAGCAGCTACTTTCACATTTAACCAAAAACGGAAAGTAAAAATATATTCATTCATTGTAAGAAGGAAGTCTCCTAACCTTTGCGACTTGAACTCTTTCATGATGTCCAGAAAGTCATTGTAGACCTGAGGCTGGTTCCCGAACTGCAGCTTCACTTGGTCCAAGTAGGACAAAGCATCTTCCACCTTGGAGAGACAAAGAAAAGACAGGGTCGGACTCTTTATTTTTTAGATTTGCTTTCAAATTAGATTTTTACATTTCATACCAGATGTTCTCACAATAATTAATCATTAATAACAGCAGTTTCTCGGTTCCTTTGGATTTCACATTCTGAAAATCATTCTGAAACTCTGCCAAACACTGAGACAATAAATCAGTGCATGAGTTGGAAAGTAAGAGTTTCCAAATGAGTTCACAGAATGCTGATTCAGCGCCTTTTGTTCCTGAGTTTATTCCCAAGAAAACTTTAAGGATGAAAAAGAACAAGTCTAACCTTGAGCCTTTGAAACTGCTGCTGACCCTGTGCTGAGGCCTGAGGTGCAGGTGTGTGGCCGTGTCCTGACATCACAGAGGGTCCGTGGGATTGGACCGCCGGGCTGTGGTGGTGAGGCCCACCATGGACGGCTGGGCTTGGGGTGTGCCCATGCCCAGCACTGTTCTGGGCCACGGTGGGGACCTGGGGGAGAGGGTGAACCTTTAAAAAAGATGAAATGAAAAGCTCTTAGTTTGACCTCGAATGACCTCAAAATCCTGCAATATCTTGAAACACAGAGTAAATAAAGTACCTGGTATCCCTGGGGGACGGAGTACTGGACGCCTGCTGTGGGCTGCATACTGTCGGACACAGTCTCATACACGGCCGAGGCCGGAGCCGGTGCCAGGACACGATGCTGGAAAGCCTCAGCGCTGCCGGCGAGGCGCCGCTGCTGGGATGCAAAAACTGTTTCCTGATCCTCCAACCGCCGCTTCATTATGAACTCATACTCGTGAGAGCTGAGAGACCTGAGAGAGGGCGGAGCAGAGGAAGAGAATGATCTAAATATGACACAAAGTGTGACCACAAATCTGGAGAGACATCCCACGGAGGAAATAAGAATAAGGCCAATTGTCACGTGGTTTATCTTTTGTATTTTGTATACATTGAAAGACAAAAAACAATAATCGAGAGGTTGTCATTTAAGTGTGTTTTCATTATACCTCTCTCATTTGAAAACATTTACATAGCAAGATGAGCTCAATTACATCATTCAGGAACCTGTTGCTGTGGCAACAGTGACATTCAAACCATTACACCACCACATTATTTCTGACAGCAGGAGATGCAATGACATATGGAATATATGCAAATCATTTATACTTTTGACATCCAGCACACTTCTTAAAGGTGCAGAGTATAAGGGAGGAAATGGAACACTAGTTTATTTTTTGAAGGACATTTTTTATATAAATATATAGTATTTAAAAAAAATAATTTAAATGATAAAATATTTAAATATAAAGGACCACAGTAATGAGGACAGTACATTCAGGTGATTGCAAAAAAATATATAGCATATCTGTTTAATATTAAATTCACGACTATATAAATAATAATAATTTCACATAAAACCTTACACACTGCACAGAAAATACAACGTGATGTAAATTGCACGGTTATATATATACGTTAACTTGTAAATGACTCAACAGCCCTGAGTGGATCAGTGTGTGAACATGTGCTGGATGTACAACTCGAGCGGTGCGTGGCCAATGAGACACGGACTGTGGACGTCAGCGGTGCAACAAACAGGTGCTGTGGGGGAACGTCACGCTGCCATTCACAACTTCCTCCAGACACCAACAACCGACCCACGGCTGCACTCCGCGAGAGAGAAGCACGGAGGAGGGAGCGAACACGTCCACGTTTCCACCTGAACACAGAAACTAAAGCCACACAAACAGAGACCGTGAAAACGCATGAGCTCCGTGGGAGCTTTAGCATCGCTCGGTGCTCGGGACAGCGGGGGTGTTCACTGACAAACCCCCGTCACGTCACGGTCACGTCCAGAGAAAGAGAGTGGGCGATGCCGCGTTGTTTACAGACGTCTAACCTCCGCTCGGTGTAGTGTGGTACCGCTACGCTCAGTCACAACAAGGATGCTACATGCTAACAGCCGTTAGCGGACCATCCCCTTTACGGCCTAGCAACAAAAGCACCGACCTCGAGTTACGGAACGACGCTTCCCCCCACGCCCGCCATTTAGAGCGTGGCACACGGGCGAAGCTAATTCCGCTCGCTTCCGCGCAGGTAAGCACTCAAAGTCAACTGCGAACATGACCGGAAGCGTGTTCTTGTGTTTATTTCACTAACTTCGCTTGGAAGTTTTATTTTAACGACGGTGGTCGCGAGCTGACAATTAGCCGCTAGCTAATGTAAACAACATGGGCAGCCAATACGGAGCCCCGCTCAGGGCTAGCAGGGAAACACATGCAGCTAACGTTAGCCATCGAGCTGCGTGATGTCAAAACATCCGTAGCAGGAAGTATCGATCGGTTTGTTGTGGAGCTTCGTGTCGGGTCCTGCAGGGAGCGGGGAGAAGAAGGACCGCGGATCCCCTTGTGGGTTTGACTCTGTATGCCTGCTGCCGTATGAAGGTAAGCTAGCAGTGTTAGCATAGTGAATGAATTCAGATGAACTCACCCCTCTCCCCTCAAACGGCAAGCTGAAGTTCACCGATGATGCCGTGATAAACCGTTACCGATCGTTCGTCTCACTGCTCGGGGTGGACCGGACACCGGCGCGGACGTGTCGGTGGAAAAGCAAACTTATCCGTGATTTAAAGTAAACAATTCAAAGCTATGTGCCGCAAAGTGAAAATCTCCCCGAGAGAGGAAAACAATCTCCGTTCGGTGAGCGATGGACGGAGGTGGGGTTTCCCTGCACGGGCCCCGCCCCTCGACGAGCGTCATTGGTCGGTTTGTGCAGGGGTCCACAGGGGGGCGGGGTGGGGGAGCGAGGTTGTGCATTTGAGCTGTCAATCATGGATTTACCGTACAGTCCCTGAACACGCCCATTCTGACTTGAAGCGCGACAATGCCATCACACACAGTGAGTACACACACACACACACACACACACACACACACACGGATGTTACACACTATGTGTGTGTGTTTATAAAGGAGTAACATTACACTGTGTAACTTCCATTATGTGCAGCTGCTTCCAGGCACACAAACACTGCACTGATTGTTGATTTACTGTTTGAATTTATTTTTTTTGGCAAATGACAATAGTAAATAGTTGAATGTGTTTGATTGGCACTGGCATAAGTTGAATATTAAAAAAAGATTATACCAGTTATATTATACACCACATACACTAGACTAGTCAATTTGTA